>CATKWJ010001064.1:0-16165 GCA_949825065.1 Odontocerum albicorne
TATCCTTAAGTGTAACCCCCAGCAACTGGGACTCAGCACTGAAACTAGGTTACAGGTTACCCAAATACCTTGACCTAAATTAGGTCATAGTCACTTGGATGCGCTCCATTTCAACAAATATTTGGTAACAGAGTATATTCAATTCTTCAACTGGTATCGTAAAATTCATTTTATATTATTTTAATAATCGTTAGTTTTGATTTCGTCTCGCTTTAGTAAATCATAAATATTATGCATTTTTAATATAATATTATATCATCATATTATCAATTCTTCCATATTTCGTATTCATTTTGAGAAACTCCGGTTGAATAAACATTTTATTATTAAGGCTCTAAGTTAATAGGTATTAAATAATATTTATTGTTATTACGTTTGAGATAATTCAATATTAATTAATTCAGATTAAATATTAATTTGAATTTTTTTTTATATAGTGGTCATTTTAAAATACACGAATGAACTAATTGTTCATAACTCAATTTTGTTTCATTGACATTCAGTTATAAATTGAACATCCATTCTTTCAATACTTATTTGATTTTTAATTATAAAAATGTATATTTGTTTTATAGATATCCAAATTAAGATGAGAATCTTTTAATAGCGCAATTATTCAAAAAGTCCACATGTGAAAATTCCCACAGTTAGTACGTTCATAAGATAATTATATATTTAACTTAGTGTCGGTGTTTAAATTCATATTTTTATTAAAGTATTTGATGAGTCGTGAAGTCTTTATGCCTTTAGTTACTTAACTCAACCCCATTTTTCATCGGTGCCACTCACTTTCTTTTCGATTCGTTCACTTAACGATTTTTCTTCCAAATACGAATATTTTCTTGTTTTCTTCCTCAATTCGTACTGATGAATGACTGTATGAATTGGTCCTCTGGATTTGGTTTATTGTTACTCTGCAAATGTCGACACGAACGATCATGGATTGTCAAAATCTTCTAAAAGTGCCCAGTGGTGTTTTAGTACCCACTTTGAATGGAAGTGGAAACGAAGCCTGCACATTGAAAGGTGGCTATGAAAATCAAATAAATGCATGACTTGCCTAGATTATTTGGTATAACAATGTTGAAAAAGTTAGATATTATCTGATAAAATATAATTTTTTATATGGATATTATAAGCAGGATTAAGGAAATAAAATTGAGAAAGTTTGACCACATTGAGATAATAAATAGCGAAAATTTACGAAAGAAATATATTTGTCTAGGATGAATGGACAGCGATAAAGAAGGTTGACTGAGGAAAGGATGGTAATAGATAGGTTGGGAAATTTTAACTGAGGAAAAAGAGAAAATATGGAAAATAGTAGATCATGTATGACAAGATTTATTAATGTGGAGGAGCATGTATAGAAAACCATGGAAATCTGTTCTCGATGGGTACTCCAAGAGGAATATGGTATGATGATTTATAAATGTATGTATGTCAACGAATACCAAGTTACATTCAACTCCATTGATTCTTAGTTTAAAAACATAACTAATGGGTCCGATAACAATGTTGTCTCCCGGCCATATTTTTAATTATATGCGGATCTGTTAAGGAATACGACTCAAAATAATCCAACTAAGGATATTTTCTTTTAACTACAATTACCTTCTCGAATCTTAAAATATTTTTTTTTATTCTCATCAAAATATTCAATTATATTTGATCATTCATTGTCAATTGATAAATGTACTGTAAGTTTTTATATAGTGGAGTCATTTGAATCAATAAATTTACACATATCTAACTTTATATGGAAAATGGAGACATTTCGTCACTAACCTCATTACTTAGTCCTTTTAAGTGTATTGGTATAAAATGAAACACAGCATATCCGTTATGAAAATTAAAAATATTGATTGTAATTTTTCAAATGCCTTAACTTTATTATCTATCGACATTAACCTTAGTTTCAAACTTTCTTTTTTGAGATGGCGATATGTGTATTTTTTTTTCAAATCTTATAATGAATTTTAAATAAATCTTCTTATCAATATTGGAAATCAGCGGCTACCAAACATTTTCATAGATGATCCCCTTGGCATTTGGCTAAATTGCTATGGACTTCCAATACATATAAATTTTACCTGTAAATTTTTACATAGTTCGTTCAAAAATTAATTATTTATGCTCTAAATTTATGTAACTTTATTTTCTTTTAATGAAAAAGATGACGCAGTTTTTGCTTTATTAAATCATTGATATCGGAGGTCTTTGATGGTTAACCCTTATAGCCGATTCATTCTTCAGGTGGTTTTTATGTTTGTTTTTTTTATGAAAACGAGGGTAAAAATATTTTTTTCAAAACAGGAAGAACACAAAAAAAGCATCTACGCTTTTAAAACCATGTTTGTTATAACATTCATATTTATTATCTCCTTGAAATGAGCCAAAAGTTGCACAAAGTATTGTCTTTGAATATTGTGTTTTGAGATGAATTACACGAATTTGTCAAACTACAGAAACATATAAAAGAAAACAAAACTTAAATTGTAAATACATACAAATATAGGGATGATATACAGGATTTTAACTAATCATGAGTTTGTGTTTTGATGGCCAACTTTCATGGTTAAATGGTTCCTTAAAACGTATGCAGTTTTCTAATTAACTCTTGGTGTACTTTATAGAGCATGTACTTCTTTCACCCACGGTCATAGTCGATATCAAAATAACATTATTTTTATGCAATCAACTTATGTCTTAAATGTAAATTGTACAAAATAAAGTATTAAATTTAATGTTCGTTAGTGTCCCACACTCCTCTTCATCTCGATCTATATTTTCCTCAATTTATCTCTTGGTATATTGATTCATCAATTTCGCTGCTCTTACAAACTTAATTCCTACAAAGTACTCAGTACAACCGATTTTTGTGTACTGTTTCATAATTTTGCTGTATACAGTACATCCTAGATGACTTATTGGTATGTGGCAACCTCTTCTAAGCAACCAAAAATATGTCAAAGATACCTTAAATATAAACCGAACAGAAATCCTTTTAAAAAAATGTATTCAAACGAGAATTGACTCCGCAACTTTTGGGTTAGATTACAAGCATCTGATTAACTAGGCTACAAAGATCGTTTTATTATCTGTGACTTGACGTAGGAAATTATAGTTTCATACTTTAAAAAATATAGACTACGTCAAACTTTAAAAAATAACATAATGAATATATAAATCTTGTCCAATAGAGAACCAAGGAAACAAAAACTACTTTTCCAATAATACATTTTATAATATTATTCTGGTTAAATACTTGAAGTTATGTTAATTTACTGAATGTTTTTTAATTTGTCATTAATATTTTCTTTCATTTTTCAGGGAGAAACATGCTCAGCCCGAAAATGCAACGCGCGGTGCGCGTTAATGATGCTCAGCTTTTGCATTTAGCCGATAGAGCTCAATACGATCATACTCAGGTATTTTCTATATTATTCATCTTAATGATACAAATGACTAATACAGTATTGGTAATTATTGATTTATTTTCAACAACGGCACAATACCTTTCAGCAGTATTTAAAAAAAATAAAAGTAGTCAGTGTCTTATTTATAACAAAGAAAATAAATTTCAAAGTAAAGAAAAAATACGATTTACACCAATTACAATAAAACCAAATAAAAAAACACAAAAGCATAATAAACAACTTAAATAACAAATAACTTAACAAATACACAAGTCAAAATAATTTCAAAAATCTAACAATATACTCAGCCGATTATATGAGTAGTGACCGTATCCAGTCAGACAGCCCGCACCTTACTACACCGAGCGTCACTCTTGACATTTATGCGGAAAGGAAAGTACAGCGTAAATTCAACATTTTTAAAATTCTGCAATCAGCGTTCTTTTATTTCTCAACCGATTGTGAAAAATTATATTCACAATCTCAGTAAATCGATTTCCCAAAAGATACGTTCCATATAAAAAATGTATATAAAAAGATCGTTGATAATTAACCATTTAGACAGTCGATCGGAGCGTGGTTGTTATTGCGACAGGATTTTGAGTACTTGGGCTTTCAGGATGAATGACGCGTGGAAAAGATTTGTGTGGGTGGGTTTCTTCTTGTTGTTTTGATTTTTGTTGTTTTGTATTTGTGTTTCTGTATATTTTTGTGTTAATTTTTATTCTTATGATTGTGTGCGTTATATTATGGGATAAACATTTTTGGTTTTATTTTTGTTTCATTTTGGGTTCATTTTTGGTTTTTTCTTTTGTTTTTATTCTTATGATTGTGTGCGGTATATTATGGGATGAACAAGTTTGGTCTTTCTGGAGTGATGATGTGTGAAGAGTTTGATTCCGCATGATGTTTCCAGTTGTAATTGAGTGTCACTGTTTGTCAAGTTGATGAGAACGTGTAACGGGGTTTTGTTTTTGTGTAATCAAAAATCGGAAAGAAGTATCGATTTATTTTTTCAAGCTAAATATCCTCAGTGAGATACAGGCAAAAACCTATTTTACTGGAGATATGACAAATGAAAGGCGACAAACCCAGATCCATTAAAATAATGTATGTCTAAATTAAATTACCTGTTGTTTTTTCGCAAATTATGTATAATTCTTTTCACGTGTAATAATAAATAAATAATAAAATTAATTAGAGGTACTTAGTTTGCAATGGAAAATATCCTTCTGGCAAGTATGTACTGAAGGAACTTTAAGCTAGAAAAAGCTAAGCAATTAAACTACCAAATATTGCTCCCAAACCGTTTTCACTATTCATGTTATATACTAAACGGTTGTTTTAATAAAGTATACAAAATATATGTATGGATACATATGAAAAAGTGTGTATATGTATACATATATACACGAGGCAAAAAAAATCGTTGAAAGAAACATTTGAAGTTTGTCACCTAGGATTGTCACGAAAGGTCTAATATTTAATTCAGTTAAAAATCAATCACGACAGTCAGTCACGATTTACGTTTTGTTTATAGTGTTAGTAATCCTTCTAGACATGAATCCTGGTTGGGATTTTTTCTGACAATGTGGTTTCGCTTGCCATTCTACTATTCATATTAAACATCTTTGGTTGTTGAAAGAATAAAGATTCTATGTGTGGTTTTGGTTTAATATGATTGGTTTAAGCTTGGAATTCTACTCTTAACATTAAAAATCTTTGGTTGTTGAAAGAATAAAGATTCTAAGTGTGTTTTTGGTTTGGTTAGATTGGTTTAGCTCGGAATTATAGTCTTCAATAGTTCAGAAGATATAGATAGCTATTTTACGCGAAACGTAATAACGCGCGCAAATTTAAAAAAATCGCCAGCTTTTTCACGTAAATTGGCAAAAAACGCCCGTAAACAATGTGTTTACACTGAAAATCTTTAGTTGTTGAAAGAATAAAGATTCTAAATGTGTTTTTGGTTTAGTATACTTTTGTTTGGAATTCTACTAGTAACATTGAAAATCTTTGATTACTGAAAGAATAAAGATTATAAGTGTGTTTTTTGTTTGATTAAGTTGGTTTTGCTTGGAATTCTACTCTTAACATTGAAGATCTTTGGTTGTTGAAAGAATAAATATTTGAATTATGTTTTTGGTTTGGTTAGGTTGGTCATTGAAAAAAAATCAGTGACCAAATGTTCAGACGGTCATTAAAAAAATCCCATATTTTGCGTGTTATGAAATCAAATTATTGGAATATCTGTCGTAAAATGAATATGGTATCTTCTGATGAGTGAGGAGCTTTTGCAGCCCTTTACATAAGTATTTGAGTGAGTGTCGAATGCAAATATAGATCTATGATGAGGAGTTATATGACATGATCGTGATATGATTGTTGAGATTATGATGCGATTAAAATTCTGTATGTGATTATTTGAGACTTTTGTGTGGGAAAATGCGAATGCTAGTGTGTTTTTATATATATGAGATTATAATGCGGTTGGAATAATAAATGTAAGTGATAACTTTAGATTTCATTTCATTCACGGATGTTTATACAGAGTTTGATTGTTTCAGTGAAGTGTATTAGTATTAGGGATAAATGTGAAAAAAAGTGGTTGGCTCTCTCCACAAAATGATTAGTTTTTTGTAGTTATGTACTTGTGCGTTACAGTTCATCTTTTCATTAAAATGATTTTAATTTTGAATGGTTTATTGTGGATAACAATAAAAATTGGCTGGTTTAAAAAATTCATCTATTATATAAAAATAATAATTATATATTTTTTTTATGGTGCAGCTTCATGAAAACTTATTTATATAATATTATATAGTACATAAACATATTGTTGAAGTTTTTGTAAGGTGCAGCTTCATCAAAACTTATTTATATAATATTATATGGTACATAAACATATTGTTGAAGTTTTTGTAAGGTGCAGCTTCATCAAAAGCTATTTATATAATATTATATGGTACATAAACATATTGTTGAAGTTTTTATTTAAATCCCAATTTATGATATTAATGATTTTTTTCTTTGTTTTTCTGTATATTCGTTTAAGCAATGTAATGGAAGAAATATAATTTGATACAAATATGTATAAATAATCAAATAAATTTAAATGAAAAAAATATAAAGTAATATTTGATGCTTTGAAGGAACAACTTTTAAAGTATAAGTGCCTTCCGAATCAAATCAGACATTTCTATTCATAAATTAGTTTGGATATTTTTTAATATAAAATGCCTAATAAAACATTTGTTTATTTGCCATAGGTCGGATACCTCCACAAAAGGACTGCCGATAGTAATAAATGGCAATTACGTTGGTTTGTACTTTATCAGGTGAGTTTAGCCCACGTTTATAAAATAATTTTAAACCATTTAACAAACCACTTTTTACGAGTTTTAATATTTTGTATCTTTTGAACTTAACGTTCACACTCCTTTTGATTTTTTTTAGAGTTAAAGTATTATTTTTTATACTGCTTATTAAATATAAACATTATTTTTCTTTCGGTTTTGTGTTCCGTCCCCCTAGCGCTGGTGATCACTTCTGAGAAAATATTCTCGGTCGTAGGTGACACGAAATAGCTTTTTTAACTGTCGGATACCTGTCCATTCGCGAATGTTGCGTAACCAAAACAGGCACGTTCTATCGATTCCGTAGGTGACACGAAATAGCTTCTTTAACTGTCGGATACCTGTTCATTCGCGAATGTTGCGTAACCAAAACAGGCACGTTCTATCGATTCCGTAGGTGACACGAAATAGCTTCTTTAACTGTCGGATACCTGTTCATTCGCGAATGTTGCTTAACCAAAACAGGCACGTTCTATCGATTCCGTAGGTGACACGAAATAGCTTCTTTAACTGTCGGATACCTGTTCATTCGCGAATGTTGCTTAACCAAAACAGGCACGTTCTATCGATTCCGTAGGTGACACGAAATAGCTTCTTTAACTGTCTGGATACCTGTCCATTCGCGAATGTTGCGTAACCAAAACAGGCACGTTCTATCGATTCCGCGTTGACCCTCGATTTTTTCCGTTATTATTAATTTTAGAAAGAGGTATTTTTATTAATTTTATTTATGACTCAAATAACTGAACTTGAAGGATTTTATAGTATTTAAGACCTCTCGTTATACACCTGTTCGACGACGGAGTGCATCGGTGTTTGAGATACGATGAAACCAATAAACTCTGATCCCTTTCTGATGAATTCACGTTTCGAATGAGCTAAAGCTTATGAAGTGTTTTGTTCTTAATGGTATATGTTTCAACACAACAAAATAAAATGGACAAAATAAATAACTTAACAATGGCAGTACCGCAGTTTAAGATTCAAGGTATCATTGCAGATAACTGATCTCATCTTTAGAAATCCTACATGCGCCAATTCGATTTGACATTTAACTTATCAAGTTGGATAAAGGTCAAAAGTAATGGAGTTATATATATTTGTAACTGTCCACTTGCTTTAATAAATAACTTAAAAGGAAGTTTTTATATCACATAATTAATGTAGTTTGTTGTGACAGAAAGCTTATCATAGTTAAGAAAACCTTGAACTGTGAAGACTTTAAGGCCCTGGTTAAAACGTTAGATCCCAAACTTTTGTTCTACATTTCGTTTGGATTGAAAAACAGATATCTATTTTTAAATAGAACGGACAAAGCTCCAGATAAATCGATTATTGAGAAGAATCTTTACTGATATACTCTTAAACAAATAAGAAATAAAATTACGCCAACATAGTGTGACAAGCGTAATCGGTTTAGTTTGGTTTATCAAATATATAGTACATTGTTTATTCTACTGTTTTTTTCAGAATATTTTATTTTATTACGAAAACGAGAGTAGTACAAGGCCATCAGGTGTCATACTTCTCGAGGGGAGCTATTGTGAAAGATTGGGGCTAAGAAATGCTGACAGAAATTTAGCAGTAAGTTTGAATATTTCAAAAACTTGATATTTTTTAATACTCTGAGATAATAAGAATTATATTTCTTCAGTAATTGCGTATTATGTGAACATATATCTTATTTGTATCTCAACTTTGTGTCTATAATACTTTTGATGACCTTTGACGTCGAGTTCTGAGATTTCCACCCTTAACGGCAAATAGGCTTTAACATGACCAACATGATATCATTACATCTTTTTTGTGAACATATTATTAATGGGCTGTTCGTGGGGATAATTTGGAGGATTTAAAAAGTCAATTTTTACAAGAAAGTGGAATAAAAAAATCTTTGTTGGGGGATTGAACATTGATTCACATAATTATTTTTTCTTATGACTTATTTGCTTTAGTAAGTCGTATTTAATAGTGTTTTTTTTCAGCATTGTTTCACTATCTCCTACCGCAGAGAAAATCAACGTCAATATGAACTAAGAGCCGCATCAGAGGCGGATTGCGTGCATTGGATTGATGCTATTCGTGATGCAAGGTATTTCAATATTTTAAAGAAAATAATTTGTATTGTCAGCACAGCTTTAACTAGAGTTAAACAAATTTGAAGAAATAATTCAACACCTTGAAACGGGCTAACGCCAAGTAAGACAGCTGAGCGTTTTGTGTATTTTATTATAAAAAAATTAAAGTATAAATAAAAAAAAAAATTCTAAAGAAAAAAGTCTTAATTCAATAAATATGTGGGCAAATTTCAAGAAATATATCGCATTAGATGAACAAGAATGCTTTCTGTATAATTTAAACTGTGTTAGTGGATTTTATTTACAAAAATAATTTTAAAATTATATTCAAAATATTCACCAAAGGCGTTCTAAGTCTCTAAATGCGTCTCTGCCTTTCAGTGTAGCATTTCTTAATTTTGGTAAGATATATAATAATAACTTTATTTTATAATTATTTCATTTACACCAAACTTTATCATATCAGCCTTAAAATATCTACTGTGATGCGTTGTCGCCTTTCTTTTGCAAGTTCTCATTCAAGCCACGAGCAAACCATCATGTTCAACTTTGATAGAATGTCGCCACACATCGTTAGTTATTTGTGTCAATCCTAAATTTAAGGAGAGATTCTCTTTTGATCTATTTATGTAAGTGCATAGTCGATTCATTGACCTCCATATGAACAATGGTCGGTGGTGTTCCACTGGCAGATACTCCGAGGACTATATCCAAGTCCTTAGGTTCTTAGTTCAAGCTCTTCAAGGATCGACATGCTCACATTCCGGTGAGCCTTCAAGGAGATTGAAATACACAATAAATAAGAATATAACAATACAAACAAAGCCCCTTCAAGAAAAAAAAACATATTGAGATATACAAACACATTTATTTGGATATTTAAAAATACTTTTCATCGCCAGTATGAACACTGGCTGTATTGGATTATAAATATTTAAGCTCCCTGAAAACCTGCACCAATCGAGGCTGCTCATTTTCTTTTATAGCAGACGCGGCCGATGAAACGCGAAACCATTTCTAGGGCAGTGCTCTCAAACTCATATATAGTATGGACCAAAAACAAATACTTTGAAAATGACGAGTACTTAAAATTTATGGCATGATTGGGAAGTATTAAGGAGTAATTTCATAGAAAAGATGGATATAATGAGGTGAAATAACATAGGAGTGGTATATGTTATGTTCACAACTGCATCGAGAGGAATTGATGATGTTGAATGAGTTTATTAAGCAGAAACTTACAAATTAAAATATCTTAGAATTTTGGGAGATTGAGGTCCCGATTCATAGTCGGCCTAAACACTTATTTCTTAACTTAACATTTTGTGATTTGTATTTAGAGTCGGACCTCATACGCTCTAAACTTTTAAGTGAGGTAATGAAACCACGTGACTCTTATTTAAGGAACCCATGTACGACAAATTTATAAAATACTTATTTCTTCAATGAAAAAAAGTAACGATTTTTCTATTTATTTAATTATTTTGTGTATATGGTTCAACAAGGAATATCTGGCAGGCTTATTGCGATATATTAATTTCTTTTAACAAACTAGGTCATCATTGATGCATTAATTGATTTTCTATTTAGTTTTAAAGTCGGGCTATAAATTTAGGTCTAAATAGTTAAGATAACTTTTGAACTGAACTAGATTACGGAATACTCGCATCGTACTCCCATTTCAGTTGCGATACCCTCCCTCACTCAATTAACAAGCGAGCAACAAAAAAATCAATCTGCGATGAGAGTGGAGACATTTCAGGCGTAGCAAACAAGTCCCACTACATCTTTCTGTCTAAAAAATTAAGAGTGTTTGTTTATTTTATACAGTTCAGGTATGTTTTAGCAAACCAATATCTACAGAATATCAAAATGATAAGCAGTATCACAAGTAAACATACGTACGAGTCCATACCATACCATCACGACATTTTCCTGTTGAAGTAGGCAGATAGAACGGGGTAGCAGACCTCTATCTCGACACATATCCTTAGCTTTTTCTACATCTCTACAACTTCTACGATTTCTCTATCTTTCTAGGTTTTCTTCTTCCAGAATATCATTCACGTGACCAATCATACTTTTGTTGGTCTACCTCTGATACGCCTTCTACTCATATTTGTATTAAACCTTCGTTAGTCTTTTTTTTCTCATTTGTCTCATATATAATGTCATACATTGTCATTCCACACATTTCTACAGCATTTATTCGACTACTCTTATTCTTTTTCGACCTTCACGTTTAACTCCCACACAGCAAAATTTGCACCAAAATATAATTATGGAATATCATCTTAGTAGATATCAATACTTTCCGTTTCGAGTTTAAGTACCTAATTTACTTTGTTAATACATTAAAAATACTACCCAAATAGCATAATTCCTCGACCTGCTCCAATCGTGCATTATTCACTCATATATTGCATTTACTTTTCTTTTCTCACTTTTCTATCATCGTTACTTATGATTGTGCAACATTTATTCTCAGTTCTCTCTCTTATCGCTAGTATTATCGCTTCAAATGCATATTACTATCAACATTTCCTCAGCGAAGGTTGGGATATTTTGATTATGTTACTAAAACACTACAAGTCATACAAATAACCTTGCGATGAACGTCATGCGAGTAACCTAGCGATGAACATCATGCGAGTAACATTGCGATGAACGTCATAGTGTAACCTTTCGATGGACGACATGCGAGTAACCTTGAGCTAGCAACGCAAAGACAAAGATGTAATATACACATATGCTGCGGATTTTTAAAACTTTTTCGTAAGATGTTATTAATACTTCAAGTCTTTTTTTATAGTAAATTGTTAAATATCCAACGATAATTTTAGGATAAACTTTTATAAATTAACAAATTTGTCTCTTTTTAACTTTACTTTTAGACAAATAAACACAAATAATGGGCAAAAGAATAAAAAATATTGCATTTTATTTCATTTTTGTTCTATATAACCCTGGCAAACGTATTGCGATGTGGCAATCTCTTCCAAATAACCAGAAAAGTGTTAAGCCTGAAGTGAAAACCCGAAGAAACACTTTAAAAAAAATCTGGATACCAACGGAAACGAACTCGCATCCCCGAGCATGGAAGAGAGGCATTTTACTAGTTAGGTCATAACGGTCATCAGTTTAAAAGATAAAAAGGTTTTAATTTAGTCCCCCATTGAAGTGTAGCAGTCTGTTTGATTTTATATTTATAGTACTCTAAAGGTGCATGATGAATTATGAATATGAGTTTAGTTTTTTTAGCTATTTGAATAAAATACATGTTTACTTTTTGTACTTAGTGTGCATGGTTAATAGGGAGTATGGTGTCAAAATCGCCATGAAGTTCTCCCACATAGCGCTCTAAGTCATTGGTCCTTTTCAGTGGAATTATCAGACGTAATTAAATGTCAATTAATTTTCGTATACAGTTCATAAATTATTAAGTTTACCACGTGTTTCCAGTAGGAGCCAATAGTGATCCCGCTATCATCATATCAGTCAGTTCTGGCTCCGACCATTTAGTCATTTTATTATTATTTGTGATGGTATATGAATACTATACTTATAAACTACATTATACCTAAAGCCAAATGTGTAACTATCACATATGGAAGATCTAAAAGGTTTCTTTGTTTACCTTCCCTTGATAAATTTTCTACGGTTTTATTATCAAATATGTTTTTTTTAACATGTGTGTATGGATGTAGCACCCAATTTGATGACCGCTGCTACTATGAGTACATTCCTATATTTAAACACAACTTACATATATGGTATATATATTTATTTTATAATATTTTCGATCTACCAATTGTAGTGAGTTCGAGTTCCGAGTTCAAAAATTGTCCTTTTATTTTTAATATTATTCAGTAAACATACATGTACTCGTATATTGTGAACTCTATACAGCCCCACAATCACATTCATGGTATTGTTCGAGAAACCCCACCATTACATTGCAGCTATGTTAGCCAAGCATACTCGAAGTCTATTCAGGACTCTCCAAGAAGGCGAAGGCAGTGGCATTCCTAATGCTATCTTCATTCAGTCTATCTGGTCGCCCTTTAAGGTTGATGAAGAAAATCTCGAATCTGATTTAAGCACCAAATATCGTCAATTATACCGAATTAAAGTGGTAGCCAGATGCCATTATTTGAACACCCCTGTTGTAGGGCACCGTGGGAAATTATGGAATTTTATATCAGTCTGGGAATTATGTCGGGCCGAGACGGGACTCCGCGCGCACCCCTAAATTGCCGTTTTGCAAACAAAATAAGCGTTATGTTGTCAAATATTCATTTCCTTCAAATAAAATACACCTGTCGCTATGGTTTTTTACCTTTGTGATTGCAAACACGAAAATGAGTATGGTGGAGTATGCTACAAACGATTTGTCTTCTAAGATACGAAAATAGTTATGAAATGTGTATTGTAATTTATTTTTATCAAACACTGTTTATTCCACTTTTTTGTAACGGTATAACGCTACCGGTTTCAAGGCTTTCACCTCATTTTCAGGAGAGCACAAACAAGCCTTGAAACCAGTAGGGTTATACCGTTACAAAAAAGTGGAATAAACAGTGTTTGATAAAAATAAATTACAATGTATTTAAACCTCCACAACGTTAGTGTCTTAACTATAAACAGCAACATAAATGCGTATTGTCTAATTTGAGCCCATTAATTTATTTTATTTATTATTTAGTTATTTAATAACGTTTACATATACCATATATAAAGATTAAATTTATTACAATTTAAGATAAAGATCAAGAAAAATGTATATTTTTACATCGGTTTTTTTCTTTTTTGTCCTCTTTTTATTTAATTATTTGTGTTTTTCATTCAATTTCTTACATGTGTACTCTTTAAACTAATATATTTTCCTAATCGTAAACACTAAAAAAATATCTTGGCCTTGAGTGTTTAAGATTGGATAGTATCCGAGAAAAAGTTTAAATTAAAAGAGTCTAAGTCAGATAGAGTTTGTCTGGTAATAATTCTTACAAGTGCTAGACGTTTTGGCTTGAGTGAGCCAAATATATTTATTTACATTAATGGATAAAACGAATCCTTGTATTCTGTTAGGATTTATTGTCACTACCGTTGCCTTGTTGATAAGACGCTTGACTAATATCAGGGAGTTTGATTCCCGATTATATCGACAACAAAATAAGTTATATTAAATAAATACATAAATACATATATGTTAAATTATCACTCCTACCCCACAAGGGACACGGCTTGAATTTATGTGTGTGTGTATGTATGTTTTAAATAAAGAGTCCCATTCTGGAAGATGTCGTCTTTTAACAAGTTTTGTGGGAGTATTACTGTTTCTTTACATGCGGTGGTATTGCCAACAAGTGCCATGACGAACTGCGAATTTCGTTCTACAGCGATTGATAGAGCCAAAGTCAGTGTTGTCTTCCACCAAGTGGTTCAATATGTCTACACCACCAATTCAGATGTGTTGAAATGTACCATGCTCATGAATGAATGAATTCGAATTTCTCATTATTGACGTATATACGAGTATGTATAAAAAGTCCAACCAAAAAAATACATTATGTGCTTTACCTTATAATTCAATCAACAATTATTCAGGGTGATAGTGATACAAATAATAAATTCAGGAGTATAATTGCAAATTGTTTCGCATTTTTCAGCTTCAACAAAGTAGTTCTTCAACGCGAAGAGCTGGAGCAGAGACACCTACATCTCCTCCAAGTGGTTGAGAGCGAGAGGACAGCGAGAGAGCAGTATGCCCAGACCTGTGAAGACCTGGCTGCTGAAGTGGCCAAACTCAGAGCTGAGGTTATTAATATTACATACGAGTGTATATATATATATATATATATATATATATATATATATATATATATATATATATATATATATATATATATATATATATATATATATATATATATATATATATATATATATATATATATATATATATATATATATATATATATATATATATATATATATATATATTTATTCTCTATCTTTATTCATCCGTTTTACGATATCATGATTACATACTTTGTCAACCTATGAAAATCTCAGCATTCTTTGGCATCACATTAAAAAAGCTTCTTTCTTTGTGGTGGTCTGAGTTAGTGCACACCATAGAGGTACATAGAATAGAAGCAACGCAAAATTCGCATATCTAATTCAAGATTGAAATCCTTGTTAACAAAACAGTTTCGGGTCATCTCCATTTCTGCTGTGATCTCTTTAAACTAGCCGCATTGTCCATTCAGTCAGCATCCCAGATAATTAAATTATTTGACTCACTCAACAGTTTCGGGTCATCTCCATTTCTGCTTTGATCTCTTTAAACTGGTCGCATTGTCCATTCAGCCAGCATCCCAGATCATTAAATTATTTGACTCACTCAACAGTTTCGGGTCATCTCCATTTCTGCTGTGATCTCTTTAAACTGGCCGCATTGTCCCTTCAGCCAGCATCCCAGACCATTGAATTATTTGACTCACTTAACAGTTTCGGGTCATCTCCATTTCTGCTGTGATCTCTTTAAACTGACCGCATTGTCCATTCAGCCAGCATCCCAGATCATTAAATTATTTGACTCACTCAACAGTTTCGGGTCATCTCCATTTCTGCTGTGATCTCTTTAAACTGGCCGCATTGTCCATTCAGCCAGCATCCCAGATCATTAAATTATTTGACTCACTCAACAGTTTCGGGTCATCTCCATTTCTGCTGTGATCTCTTTAAACTGGCCGCATTGTCCATTCAGCCAGCATCCCAGATCATTGAATTATTTGACTCACTCAACAATTTCATTTTTTACGAGTATATCAAGAGGTACCCTTGAATGTACTTTATATTTACTAACGGTTATAAACTTAGTCTAGTTAAATAGAAGATCAATAGAAAACATCATGAAACATATATCAATTTATAATTTTCTCTGATCACTTTTTACGTGAAGTGAGATAATTTCTCATAAAATTTTGTTTTCTTTTAGCCATTTTGCGAGTTTTCTTCGTTGAAATGTATTATATTATTTTTTTCAGATTTGCGCTTTGAAGAGGGAATGGGGTCATAGTGGAAGGTCTGCCCCATCTACTTCTTCTCATCAGCAACTTGATGCATTGGAATTAAAGAAAATAAAAAAAAGTACAGGTAAGATGACATTCTTTCCATACCTTTATATCTGAATTACGTACAGAATTTTAGGGGCATTTAGTCTCTTATTTATTACCAAATTTGATTAAAATATTGGGGAACTTCACAGATGCTAGAATTTCCAAAATATCATATTTAATTCCCTTTT
>CATKWJ010001065.1:0-27386 GCA_949825065.1 Odontocerum albicorne
GAATGACATTTTTTTATTCTAAATTGAAAATGCTATTTGTTTGTTTTTTTTTTCGTAATACATAGAACAGTCACTTATTCACTCTTCAACATGTCCTAATTGGATATGGGTACATATGGAAAGCCATGGCCCGGAGATAAGTTTGTCTTAATTCCCATTTATTACGCCTTTGAATTTACAACCGGGGTAGGCATGGAACTCAACATACCATATGTTAATAATGTTAATGTATGTGAAGAGGCAACAGCACTCAAACAAGTCTAGCCCACACAAGTGTTATCACCACTCAAACACTACCAGACTGAGGCCTTGTTTTTTACGAGTACCATTGGGAATTGCAAACGAATTCTCCAGGTGGAAGTCAAGAATCTTATCAATTAGATACGGAGGAGCAGTTTATCTGTATCTTTTCTCAAATCCCGAAAACGGCTTAACGACTGCGGAGTAATTTTTTTATCTAAGACATTATTTGAGAAAATTTAAAGGAATATGTTAAGATTGCGGACACAACCGAAACGCCGCGGAAATTGTTCGAAAGTGGCCGTAAAAGGTGGAAACCGAGAGGCGAGATCTGGAGAATATGGAGGGCGTGGCAAGAATTTTCAACCAAGCGTTTGAATGGCATTTTTTGTAATATTGGTGATATGAGGGCGGGCGTTATCGTGTTGCAGAATAACGCAATATTGCCGATCCGGCCTTTTTTGCTGAATTACAGTTTTGAGCCGCTGCATTTGCAGAATGTATAGCTCTGCGTTGACTGTCTGATTGGGCTCAAGTATCTCGTAGTGGATGACGCCTTGCCAATCCCACCAGATGCAAATCATCGTCTTGCGCGGATGCAAACCTTGTTTCGCTCTGGGCGTTGCTTGTTGACCATAACTCACCCATTCTTTCCGTATCTTCATATTCACATAAAGCACTATTTTTCATCACCAGTAATGATGCGATAAAGGAACCTTTGCTTGTGGCCTTGCGTAGCTCGATGACGCGTGAGCAAACCAGCAGAAATTGTCGAACGTTGATTTTTGTTGTTTTCACTTAAAACATGTGGAACCCAATCGCCGAACTTCTGGACTTTTCCCATTGATTTAAGATGGCGGTAAACAGTGATGTGACTACAATTCATCTGCTCAGCTAATTCTACGGTGGTTTGAAGGGGACCTTCATGAATAATATGGTTTAAGCGGTCTTCATCGAAGTCCACTGGTTGTCCGGAACGCTCCATGTCTTTCAGGTCGAAATCACCGTCTTTGAAACGCAAAAAAACATCGACGAGCTGTCCTTTCATTCATAGCATCTTCACCATACACTTTGCAAATGTCGCAAGCAGCTTTATTCCCTCGATTGAACGCGAACAGAAGGAGGTGTCGAAAATGCTCACTTTCGTCTACTTGACATTGCATTTTGAAGGCTTGTAATCAAATAAAATAATATATGTAACGTAAAAAAGAACACAATATCTTGAAGAGCAGAAAATTTTATTGCGAATGGCGTATAACCTTTACCATTTTGTTTTACTTTTGGTTCTAATTTTTAAATTTGGAAAAAAACGGACACAACTTATGTTAACATCTTATATTAATTTATTTCAAATTATTTTTGAAACTATTGATTTATTTAAAACTAAAGTAATCATTTTTTTAATGTTGCTTAAATGGAACAAAACTTTCTATACACAGCTTTGATATTCAAATTCTTCAATTTAAATATAATTTTTTTCTTTTGTGTTCCAGTAAATCTATAAGATCTTCATCTCCAAGAAACGCAAAGTCCTACCTAGACCATTTCTAAATCTTATTATTTTAAAACCCAAACCTTTTATTTGAAGTTTTGCCCTGATAAAATTCAAACAATAAAATTTATACTATGAAAGTATTTTTTTAAACTTAATTGGTTTTTAGACTGCGTAGAATAGAGTAAACATGTTCACTTTGTATTTAGATACACTCTTTAGAGCGATTTTCTATAAAAGGTTTTACTTTTAAACCATTATCATTAGAATTTATAAATTTACTGGCTCGTTATGCAAATTTTAAAAACTTGGAATGATAGTTTGAGAATATGAAATTGTGTTACTAGATCTTCTCAATTCTCTTCTATAAAATGGAGGTGAAGACACAGAAGCAGGAAACATCATGTTAAATGAAGGCTTTTAAAAAGTGGATTTACAGATGTATCATTAAGATACCATGACATACTTAAGACACTGCAACATTCTAACCTTCACAGAGAAATCATAGCAGTTTTTTGAGAAGGTATCTGAATATTGAAAAGGCGAATGGTGAGTGTCAAAATAGGGAAGACTAGCGCTTTCTCCACTCTGTCTACCTGGATAGAGTAATAGCGTAATTGTATGTACGTAATATGTGAAAATCATTATTTTATATTTATTACAAGTTCAAAAGTATATTCTTTGAAGGGGAACGGCAAAAAAAACAAGAAAGAAGATAATATATGCCATATTTACACGAGCTTAGTATTTGTCATTAGTACTTATCATTTGTACTAAGCTGCTTAGTGACAACAAGCATATTAGTACTAAGATTTACTAATACTTAGTACTAATATGCTTGTTTACACGTGGATACAAGTGTGAGTGACAAGAGCGAGTGAAAATCACTAATGACAAGTACTAAGCTCGTGTAAACATGGCAATATTCGTATTTTAAGTTTTTATTTATTATGTTTTGTATTAGTTATCTTTTTTATAGAAACAAATCATTATTTTGTAAGTGTTCTGCTTATCAAAATAAAAAATCAATTTGCCATGACATTTTAAATCCTTTTTTACATTATTTAGGATTATCATACCTTCCCTTAATACTTACTTGAAATAATTTCTTGTACCAGAAGACAATATTATCTTATTGTACAAGCACAATTTACCGTACGATATGTTCATAAGATAACACGTTGGGCAATGCGCGCTGCTTTAATGTAATAATTATTGTTATAATTTTAATCTAACTATATTTAATCGTAAGTATATACTACATAATATTATATCCTCGAACACAAGTTTAGACATGACAAAGCGATTACATTTGATATAATCCTGCGGGTAAACAAGTTCCCGAAATGTTTTTATCTTGACAGGGCTTCTCTTCGGGTTTCTCCTGGTTTCTCTGGGTTTCCCCGGGTTTTATTCAGGGAGGGGTGGCTTGTTATCAGCCAGCTGACGTTGCCTTATCTCCTATCCACGTCATGGTCTCGAGTTACATTTCTCGATATCTCCCGATGGATGACATCTTTGTTATGTTCTACAAATACATGTATATTTGTTGTTTGACTCGTTTGAATCCAAATTGTGCGCGTTTTATTTTCGCTTTTCTTTGAATGAAACTTATATGGATAACAAAAAAATACACATCCCCAAAATGCTGGGAGTTAGTTGTTGATGCCGAATCGTAATTCAATGTTTCAACTTTCTTTACACAAAAATTCGAAGTCGAAAACGTGCCATATTGCTGTGAATATGTATACATCGAAAGTTTTATTATATTGTCGCCATTATTTAAGTGAAACTTATGTGTATAGAGAAAAAATGCGCATATCACAAACTATTTGAAAGTAAGTAGTTTATGCCTAGACCTACTCCAATATTTTTACTACCAGTAAACCAAAAATTTGTTCTTGAAAAAGCTGTCAAAAAATATTAATAAAAACCTTACATTTAACATCGACTTAATAATGCTCTTAAAGCAAAGAATGTAAACTTCTTAAAACCAGCTTATAGCTTAGTATATTTCAACTGGCAAACATTTTAAGCAGTTTTTATAAAACTGTTCTAGCATAACTCTACTTAAAATTTGTATTCAAATAATCCGTGGGAATAGAAAAATTAAATATTATATTAAAATGTGGCATTTTTATTATTTTCATTATAATGAAAATACGAGGACCATGTTATTTGATCATACCTGATGGTAATTAAATGCCATAAATACACGATTTCAAAGATTTTTTGTATAATTTATTGTACCACGCTGTTGTTATATGGGACTAATTCTAAAATGGCCAGAAATTCTATGAGAATAATTCACACCCCCTCCCCGTCTTTGTAAACTATTTTTTTATATAATTATTTTAACAGGTGAATTTTAATTATGTTAATCCTAATACATAAAATATTTCCAGTTTAATTAAAAAATATATATATTTTCACTAATTTGAGAATTTCCAATACAGCTTTGAGATACAAATGGGCAAGTATTATAAATACACGCATACATACCATCACGCCGTCTCTTTATCGGAGTATGTTCGTACTTCATCAAACACACAATCTTAACAGATCAAACCCAAAGTTCTGATGAGAGGATAACAACGTTGCAAAACGATCATCATATTGAATTGTGCTATTCTATGGAAAAAATGGTTCCGGTCGACTTTAAAGCTTTTTCTGGTTGGAAAAGATTTGCAATAAATGCATCAGGCTGTAAAGTATACAACGAAAGTGTTATGCAATATAATATAACATAAGGAAATATATATAAATATCAGATTACTGTTAGAAAATATATTCATAAAAAAAGAGTGGCATAAAAAATCTATCAAATATATGACGTTAAATAAATGTCGCTTATATTATATTTTCGAAAACATTTTGGTTTCATCCGTAAATCCATTTATATTTCAGTGTAAGCAAAATCTTAAATATGTAAATGTGAAAAGTATCTTTGCTTTCGGGGTGCTCTGGGATAGAAATATAATATTATTCGGTGTCGTGGGGGACGGAGAGGAATAACCATAAAAACTATCATACTTACAAAATCTGTGGGAAAACTTCTGTTTTGCTTGCTGTTCGTTACAGCAAAAACTTTTTTTTCACTAGTAGACATATGTAAATTTTATCCAAAATGGAAAAGCGAAAAAAAATCCAAGGGGCGTATGTAAAACGGGTATTGATCATTTTCTAAGGAAAATTTATGGTACGAAAATGAATAGAAAGTAATGTGAAAGTCGTCCTTGAGAGAGAGAAAAGTTGTGTGGGGCAAAAGTTCACCATCTTCCCACTAAGATGGGAGGTCCCCATTAGAAACAGCTAGCCATTGTAATTTATGGAGGTGCCCCTGACGCTCGTAAAACTGAGCCAGTGGATAAAAGTGAAGGCGATAGCTTTTGTATTGTTTATCCCGTTCTGAAACCTCACTCCCTGCTTGTGTGTCACGTTTTGCACTGTTCCCGGTGTCTTCAAATAAAATATTTATGTCCTCGCTTCGAAATATCCACTCTGCATCAAGATTCGCATGTCATAATATATCATAAAAAGGGATATATGTTATATAGGTATATATATACATATAAATATACATATATCATACATATACATATACATACCCATACACATACACACACATACACATACACATACATATACACATACACATACACATACACATACACATACACATACATACATTCATACATACATACACACACACACATACATACGGGGGGATCGATACTTTTTTTGGCCAAGAAATCGTGTATTAAAGATAAGTTTAAACTTTTTCATTAAAATTATCAATGGTTTTCTGAAAAAAAACATGACCGTTTACTTTAGTTTGAATGGTTTACTATTAACAATTTATTTGCAGTTTTAAAAGAGTATCCCTTCATTTTGTATTAATTCATTATTTTGAACATTTTTTACATATACAACCTGGTAGATTTATGCTAAAAGTCTATGAATTTCAAACAACCAGAAAGATGTTTAAAAGGTCTGAAATGAAAACCAGAAGACAGCAAGCAAGTTTACCACATAGGCTACAGAAGTCATTAGTTTTAAAAAATATAAACTCGTAGTATAAAACATGTTAATTTTTTTAATTTCACCGAATCGATTTGCATTTTATGGTTTTTAAATATGAAAATATTTGTCTACAATTAATATACATGCGTATCATCACGCCATATCCCTTACAGATTAGGCAGATATAATAGATCTCCAAACTTTTCTAACCAAGTACACAAATTTCGTTTTTTTCTCATTCATACATCTCCTCATAAACATTTTTTTATTAGTCATACTTGACCTCCTTTCAAAATCTGATCCAGCTACTTTCCTCGGTCTACCTCTCCAACGCACATTTGTTCTTCTTTCTGTCTTACTTAAAACTTCTTTATCTTACTGAAACCTCCATTGTATCCGTTTATTCATTAATATCTTCGATCCCCTTTATTACTTACATTAACACACTCCAAAAATAATTTTACTGCATATATTCTCACATCATTAATTTACCTTCAAGGTTCACTTCCATACGTCAAGGTTTATTAAATACGAACACACAACTACATATTGTCATTTTTCCTACATTTGATATAGTATGATTGTTGTATTTATTACATTGAGAGAGCTCCGTTTACCTTCTTTCATACACTGACATTCCAAAAAATTTATTGAAATATAAATATGAATATTTATTGATTGATAATAACAATACATATGAAATATATAATGGTTATTTATTGATTGATAATTTATGAAATAATTAAACATTTGTACATTGATTTTCCATAAAAATGTAAAAACTGCATAAAGTAAGTCAACGCAAGGATCAGGAGTATAGAATCATGAAAGGGTTAACTATAAGATTTTAGAAGTGCGGACGAAGTCGACTGCTAGCTCCGGCTTCGCAGCGGTTATTTATCGTTACACTAATTAGGCGGGCAAAAGATTTAGTGGGGACCCGGATGAACAGCCACACGATTTACTCCCCTAATATGTCTTCCAATAAAAAACACATTTGCTCACAATTTAACCACAACAGATAAGTATTACCGTTCATCTATTAGGTTCGCTACTCGACACACTCATTTATGGCCTCTTTTAGAATATACTCAACGAAAGAGGAAATAAATCCTCAACAAAGAGTGTATAGTTTTTTTTAAATTTATATTACTTTTTAGGATACATTCACTCGATTTCTTTCATTCGGAATTCCAAGTATTTTTTTATTTAAGTACTGAGTTAAAATTTTCGAACCAATTGTTGAAGTAATGTACGATTTATTCTTCACTTTTAAACGAAATATAATACAACTATAATCTCTCTTTTTAATCATTAATTTTGCAAAGAATTCTTTAAAATAGGTTTGTAAATCGTAAAAGTTGATATATTCATGAAATTATTGTATTCAAAAATCTTTTAAATTTTCCTTTACCAAATCATACATCTAGTGCGGTTTAAAGACATCAATACTTAAACCCGAATTTATAGCCCGAACTTGAAACTGAATATTTCTCTCCCTGAAATTTTCAGATTCGTATTCAAGTTCACTCTAAACTTTTAGTATGGTGTTGAAACCACGTGGCTCTCTTTTTCAAGGAAGTAACGACAAATTTGTCGTAGCTTACTACGACAATTTCTTTGAATACTAATTTTTATGCTACGATAAATTCAACTTGCAATAGTATTTTTTCTGTATTGAAAATAGCTAAAATTAAGTAACACGGTTGAGTAATGAATTCGGGTCTTAATTCACTTAAATTTGTCCCGAACAGTGTGTTAAGATAGCATTTAACATCAGAAGAATGTTTCATGTATCGGAAAGTATTATATATATATAATATATTTATTTAGCTCAATTTATTTTGAAAATTGATAAATTTGCAAGTTTAAAACTCAATTTATTTCATTGAATATATTATCTAGATGCTTTTTACATTATTTTAGTTGCTATAATGCTTTCAATCAAAAACAAATATTAAAGGCGCGTTCTCACGGTTTAAGTTTAGTTGACCGATTAAAGTTGATCAATAAAAGTTGAATACGACTTGAATCAGTTTTTATTCACACGTTTCAATAGAAACTGTTTCAATTTAATTCAGTTAAAAATGGCGTCGAAAGCATTTTCTCTTGCATCTACATTTTTATATTTATCGAGTTGAAAGTAAACTTGACAATCAACTTGAATTCACACGTTTCAAGACAGGTTTTAACTTGAAAGCAAATGGCGGATGACTCATAACTTGAACGATAAAGTTTGACTTGGTCAATATTTTCTTGATCAACTAAAAATTTGATCAGCTCTATTGAAACAAAGGTTCTCACTACAGATTTAAGTCAACTTTTGTTGATCAACTTTAATCGGTTAACTAAACTTGAACCGTGAGAATGGGTCTTGAATCAGTTTTTATTGACACGTGTGAACAAAAACTGATTCAAGTTGTGTTCAACTTTTATTGATCAACTTTAATCGGTCAACTAAACTTAAACCTTGAGAACGGGCCTTAACCGTGACACGTTAACAAGCTAACATACGAGTATATCAATAATTAATGTACATATTTTTTTTTACTTTTTGTTTCTTATAAAAAAAAATTGTATACTATAGGATAAAGTTGAATAAAATAGATTAAAATGAGAAAAAAACATTTTTCCCAAATTATTAAGCCTCAAAAATAAAACAAAATGCATCCTAATTTTTTTAGTCATATTAAATAATGTTTTGCCAAGTTGAGGGCTAATGTTCATTTTCATCCCCTTTCTCCGGAAGGGCTAGAGACATATCACCTATAAAAGGCACTGCCATCGGAATCTGTTTTACGTTAACTCGGCCATTGAATTCCGTTCTAGGCACGACAGTTTTATGAATCGGTTATCTTCAGACATTGTAAGATATATATCTTCCATCGAGTATGTACAATTAGTTATCAACAACATTATTGATAAGTTTTTTTTTTGTATTACTCGTTGGATGTAAACTGCCAACTCTTCTTACATCTCTTTGAGGGTCTTCCTGATGGTCGACTTCCTTTACAGTAACCATATAATACAGTAAGACCATGGGGATCATTCAATCTTTAAACGTGATCCCACTAATAACGTTTTCTCTACTTTCCCCATTTTAGTGTATCTTCGATTTTACGTGTTATACCAGTCACACCCCGAAAGAACTTAACTTCATATATTCTAAGAAGACCCTTCGTTTATGTGGTATCAGCTTTAGTTTCAATAGCATTTATTAACACGTTCCGTAGCATATATCAAACATGTTTTATAGATCGTCACTTAACGTTCTTTCCCATGTACTTTTTTCCATACACTACCTTTAAGGAATCTTGATATTGTAGATTTTTTTTTTCACATGACCTGTAATTTTATATCATAAGACAATGTGGCTCTAAATATCCACACCAAGGTATTTGAAATATATCACTTGATGAATTCAACAAAATTTATTTGAAAGTTTTGCGCAGTACTTTCTTCAAAAAAACAACATCGTTAAAATGTGCACAAATAAAAATTAAAGGAAATCATTAATCTCAAACTTAATTTTACCGATCGTAGCCAATAATTTATATGATACGAGATCATTTTAAAAAGCATTCAGGAATCAACAAAGGAAGTAACAACCATAGATACATATTCATATCAGTGCAGAATCGTCTGAAATAAATCTGTTCTAACGACACTTTTTAAAGTAATTAATTTTAAGTGACATTCATGGAAACAAAATTGATTTATGTGAAACTTAAACTTTCAAACTGCCTTCTTGGCGTCTTTATGATAAGGACAAAAAAATATAAAGCATTAATTTATCAACCAGCAAGTCAAAAAATATACACTTTTTTAATATTTTAAAGTCTATGTGTATCTTTCTATACTGAGTTATTTGCTTTAACCAAACTCTTATACCTTGTTTTGACGAAGTAATCGAAGCGATAGAAACATCGTATAGTATTTAAGAAATTTTCAATATAATATTTATTAATATAAACATACATACATATCATCCCCCCGTCTTCCTATCAGGGTTGGCAGAGAGGAGAGAGTGCCAGACTTTCCTATCGCGACATGCATCTTTCGCCTTTTCGACGCCCATAAACCTTCTTATAGAGCTCCAACGAATTCTCTGACTATATATTTCCATCTTTCAAAATATCATACATTTGATCCAACCACACTTTCCTCGGTTTCCTCTACTAAGCCTTACACTCAGTTAGTATTTCTTCATTCCTCCGTTCTACGTACCATAACCATCTCAGGGTGCTTTTCTTCAATTTACTCAACACATCAGCTTTAAGTTCACAATTTCCTGATCAATTATTCAATTCAATCAATTCCGAACTCTATCGTATCTTGTCATCCTATGAATTCTTGCACAGTGCACAGCGAAGTGCACACATTTCTACAGCATTTATACAGCTTTTTTTATTTTGTTCCACGTACGAATTAATGTGCGTGTATAAAAATACAGATAATAGTATGTCCGATTTCGTTTTTTAATTTTATAGTAATGTTTTAGCTGAAATGTCGTAACATTAGTTTGACATATTAAATTTAAATATTTGAAATTAATGTACTAGAACTGAAGATTATGGTTAAAGAAAGAGGTATGAAAAAGATAAGTGTGATAGATAGAGAAACTGGAATAGGTTGATGAGTCCTGTTATCTAAGCAGTTTGTTTACGTGTGATAGGCGAGATGCAAGGGTCATCAAAAAAGGAGTAGCGAAAGGGAAGAATGCAAATAGAGCACCTCGTATAATCAACAACAACTGAGATACATATATGAAAAATAACAAAAATGACAATACATATCATAATTGTGCATTGGTGGCCACCTTGACATATGGAAGTGAAGTTTGGATTAGGCAGAAGGATAAAACAAGATTAAGATGTTGTGGAGGTGCATACACTAAGAAAAAAATGCGAATTGACAATGTTAAAAGAAGACGGAATGAAGATATTAGAAATGAATGCGTGGATGAAATTGATCACGGGAACAAAATTTCGTTACTCAGTATTATTTCATTCTCCTCCATCCCTTTCCCCCACAACGTATTTTTTAGTCTTCACTTACAATTTTCCTCCACAAGTTGCAGTTATTTGGAATATGGTAAATTCTTTCATCTGATCGGTCTATCAAATCGAGGATCTAGCCTTTCTAATTTTCTATTTATCACTAACCTGACAACCTCCGTGGCCTAGTTGGTAAGATGCTGGTCTTTCATCCCGGTATTTAGAGTTTCAATTCTTATGATACCAAATAATAATAAATATATATATCAGTCTCTCAAGCGCTATACTCGCAAGCGCTATATGTGAGCGAGTTATGTTGTTTGTCCATGTGTGGTATGTATGATATATTTCCAAGACGTGCGATGGTAAACAGTGAGATACGTGCTTACTCCAGTGGTTCTTAATACCACAACTCGATTACTGGGGTGAAAGAAAATATAATGCCGAGGTCACCCTGTTCAAAATGTCCTCATCAATTTTAATATGCTAGATGGTCTACGAATGTAACAATGAACACCTACAAAATTATAATTATTTCTTCGATTGATTTTCTAGGGAAAATACTTAACACTTATGAATCAGACAAAGTTTATAAAATCAAGGTTTTACAATTCTCCTTTCACCGTTTACAACCTCCAAATTAATTTAACAAATTTTGAATATTTCAATAAAGGTTTCCGATACCTGCAAAATTTCGAGAGATATATTGATTTAAAAACTTCAGTGTGTTTTCCAATAACACCATCACACCTTGGAAAACTTTTAATAATGGATTCAAGTTTCTAAAATGTTATAAAACAAAAGTTTCTATCAAATCTTCAAAGTATTCTCTGCAACAAATTTAATGGTAAATATTAATATAAAACAATTGGAAAACTTCTTGAGACGTGTTTTAGCAAATTTAATTTGTGGTTTACATAACGTACTTTGTTTGGCAAACGACAAATATGACATAAGAACACCTTTTCTATTTACAAATAAAACGATCCAAAGTTTTTATTGGCGTTTCACACTTAACATATGTTACGAGGGTCATCCAGAAACTAAGACTACAAGGGCTCCTGAGGCCGGGGGAAATTTTGTGTTTCAAAGTTGGCGCACCTAGCGAGTAGGGGGGATCTTACCGGTCTGTTTGTTTGGTCCCACGTGTTTGTCGGCCATTTTGTTCAGTCACAGTAAATTCTTCCGATGGAGAGGTCGTCGCGGGCTCCCGCCACCTCTCGTCCGTGCGAGACTCGCGCGGTCATCCGTTTTTTGACTTTGCAGAACAATACCGCCGCGAATATCCATCGGAAGCTCGTGTTAGTTTATGGTAGTGATGTGATGAGTCGACAACATGTCACGAAGTGGGTTAGGTTGTTCAGAGAAGGCCGTACTGATACTCACGACGAGGCAAGGCAGTGATTTCTGACGAATTTGTGCAAAAAGTTGAAGAACATGACCACCATGTGATGCTTGACGACCTTCACGAAGAATTTTCTGACATTTCTCAAAGTCTCCTTGGTAATATTGTGTCGGAAAAACTTGGTTACACGAAGTTGTGTGCGAGATGGGTGCCGAGAATGCTCACACCGGAGCACCGTCAAAATGGCGTGACCGCCGCGCGTGAATTTTTGGATCGTTTTGCACAGGAGAGAGAAACTTTTCTGTACTCGATCGTGACGGGGAATGAGACGCGGGTGTGTCACTACAACCTAACAACTTTTCAACGATCAGGAGGTCGAGGAAGCTGTGAAGAAGTGGCTGAAAGAGCTGGCGGTGGAGGTTTATGACACTAGCATACAAAAGCTGGTGCCCCGACTACACAAATGTCTCGATCTCGACGGCAACTACGTTGAAAAATAGTTTAATATATTTGAGAAGTATTCTGTGAATTTCAAATAAATACAAGCATTTTTCGATCCTACATAAATGTTGTAACCTTACTTTCTGGATGACCCTCGTATTTATATGCTAAAGGTTAGTTTTTTCCTTGTTGAACGATAGGCTACCCATCATGATCTGGTATGCTTGTCACCCATCTTGTCGACGAAAAAATCCTGTTTGTGTATTGGTTTATTGTGTGCAAACTGTTGCACTTCAGCGAACACTCAGGTTTTTACGATGGTAAATAGATTAAAGTTCTAAAGCGATCGGTCGGTTTTATCGTCACTAGGCAGAGTTTAAGCAGCGTAATTTTTGTGTTGCTTGATAGCGCTATAAAAAATTCTAATAATCTGCAATAAAACGAAAGATCAAATGTAAAATTAGAGTAAAACCAGTCTGATAATGAATCCGCTAGGAATTGAACCTAGGGCTTCCAATTGCTTAGCGTGAATGTTAACTTGCCAGGGCTGCTGACTGTTCTTATGTTGAACACAGTAGCCGCTAACTAGAGACAGCGTCTGGTTCAACTAGAGACAGCGACTACCAACTGTGTAGGATATAATATGTCCTACACAGTTGGTAGTCATGGGCAAAGGGTGATAATATCACCCTTTGCCCATGCTAATGTATAGAATACCTTACAAATGTTGAATTTTTTCAGGCATTACACCATCTGAATTCATTTAGTAGCACTTTAAAGTTGACTTTTTTATATTACAATAACAAAGCGCTCTTTAAGTAATTTTTATTATGAAAAAGCGTTGTAAAAGTCACCTTTTAACTTTGATGGCTGACTTTAAAATATTAAATCTAATTTATGAATCGTACGTTACCTTTCGTTTTGTATTGTATTGTATCAACTTTACCGCGTACTGCAATGTCTTCTGAGTGTATTGCTATGTGATATAGCTTTACTAATACCTAAAAAGATTATATAAAGTACCTGCGACACTGTTTTTTTTATCTCTACTGTGAACTAAACCAAATTAAATGTTCTTCTTGCCACTTTTCGATGAGGTCTTAAGTTGTATAAATTTACAGTAAAATAAACCGTTCTCTGAACTTGTATATAATATTATTATATAAAACACAGTTAACGCCACAGCTTTTGAGATAATGGCTCGATAAAAAGTCGTGATAATTGGCACTTAAGGGCATAAATAATTTGGTCTATAACAAACTATAGAAACAAAGAAAACATCTACAGATTGTCGAGGATTGTTTACCGCACGTCTCAGGGAACAAAGTACAATGAAAGTTGAGGCACTTAATTACAGAGTCGTTATTCCCCCCCTTGACGCAAATGGGGAATACCAGGCGCGGAGGTTAGAGGCCGCTGAAGAAATGATGCCACCCTGAAATGAGTCAAGTCAGGGCGGTAAATATAAACATTTTACAGGGTGATTCATTTGTACTATGAAATATTGCACCAGTAAAAAAATATGAACAAAGTATACAACACATCTATCTATATACCTTGTCAAGCCTTCTAATGTAAATTATGCTTTTATTGTATTGCATTACACTTTTATTGCACACAAAATAAATAATCTAGAAGGTGAAAAAAGGGGGTGAATCGAAGTTGTATCAAGGTTTCATAAATGTTTTATCTGTATTTTGAAGGTTTTGTATTTTTTTATAATAGCTATATTTTATTACTGAGAATAGTATTGTATTGTATTCTATTACACTTTTGTTGTGTACAGCACAACCAGCGAAGTTTATTGCCGCATGGCAATCTCTTCCAACTAACCAAAAGATTAAACAAACGTTAAGCGAAAACCAGACTGAAATCCTTGTTTTATAAAATCTGGGTGCCAACGGGAATCGTACCCAGAACCCCCGAGCTGGAAGACAGGCATCTTTACTAATAAGGCCATAGAGGTAGTCATGCATCCAAATGACTTTCTGCTTTGCTTGTCCTTCAGCATAGAACCTAATCTTGCCTGCACTGAAAGGCAAATTATAAATCATCCAATTTATTACAATCCTACATACTATGATAATAAGTTCCATGGTCGAATTAACTTGAAAGCTTTTCTTTCACCCAGAGGTTATGAGCTAAATTTTCGAAACTTCTCAAAATTGCTCTCATCCTGCTTCCTTAAATACAGAGCAGATATTCTTATTGCTCTGCAGCAATTGAAATATTAAAAAAAAATTATCCGTTTCTGTGCGGAAAATGAATAGGTAACATAAATACTTGTGTAAATGAAAGAATTCCTTACAAAATACGAATTATGTATTTTTAATGTATAAAAGGCAGCTCCTAATCGCCACTACATAAAAACAGGTAGATTTAGGTCTGAAAATGAGATATGAGAACCAAGATGTTAAATAATAAATAACTATCCACCTAACTTTTTAAACATTGACCAATTTCACTCAATGAGTATCTTCAGAATGGTGAATGGAAACATGAGGTAAAATGCCTTTTACGAGTATATATGAGATATATTGGAAAATAGCTTATAGAAAAAAAAAATTATTATTTTTTCAAAAAGATAAGTTAATGATAAAATAAATTATTTCTTTTTTGTAAAAATTGAGATGTTTTTTTGTAGGAGGAACATACTTTCAAACCTTTTTTTTGTATAACAAAAGTAATTTTATCAATTTCACTAAATAATTACTCACCGTTTTGTAAAAAAAATCATACATTTATTGCATCACGCCGTTTCCCTGTCGGAGTAGGCATAGAGGAAAACACGCAAAATTTTCCTTTCGCGACACACATCTTTTGCCTCCTCTACATCCATACACCTTCTCATACAACTCATAGTTCTCTGATAATATTTTTATATTATATTCTCAGCAAATCCTTTTTTTTATGCTTTTTAACAACAAGCTTGAACATAGTGGTTTGAATTTGTTAAATCGACGAATGACAAAAGATTGACTAAACATATTTATAATGCAAGCAAGATAGAACTCATGACACAGGATGATTGAGAAAAATATGGTTGGATCAAGGGATTGTAATTTAAAAAAAAGGAAAGGTAAGAAGTAAGAGAAACCAAAGAAGCTGTTTAGAGAAGGTGTATGGATGTGAAGGAGGCAAAGGAAGTGGTGTTCTTTACTCCCTGCCTAACCCAATAGAGACATGGAATAATGATATGTTTGTGTGTATCAACTAACGTTATATTTTATATTTTAGTAAATAAACTTCAAATACACCATTTTGAAAATGCACCTTTAACGAAAACGGTCTATGAAAAAAGTTAGTTTTATAAAATGAGAACAAATATGTTTTTTATTTTTTTTTTTTTATTTTGCTGGTGTTGTCTCCTGAAAGCCTCATCCTGTAGATATGAAATTATCTGTATGGCAACATTTACGATGCTTGGCCACATTAAACACATACTGTACTTCTGCTGGTTGTTAATTTTGACATAAAATTATTATTTTGCTAATTTACTCGTGAGTTTTACCCGTGTTAGGAAGGTGGTGGTAGCAAAGGTTCGTGAATGCTTTAATTGATGATGAAGGTTCGTTTTTCAAAAATAGTGGGCAAGTTTCGTAAAGTTAATAATTAACTGTAAAGGTTCATGAATATGTAACAGATACTTTGAAGATATCAGCAAATGATCTTGAATGTGAAAATTTACCATAAAAGTTCGTGAATTTTATAATTGACTTAAAAAAATAATCAATGTGTTATCAAAATGTGACATACACTCGTGAATTTGATACTTTATTTAAATGGTACGTGAATTTTATGATTGACTCTAGAGATTCATGAATATGTTACTGAAGTTTCAAAGACATCAGCAAAGGTTCGTGAAGGTCCGTGAATTTTATAATTGAGTGCAAAATTTCATAATATTTAAAAAATAGCGGTAAAGGTGTGTGATTGAAAAAATATTTTCTACAAAGATTCATGAATTTAATAATTGACTGTAAATGTTCATGAATGTGATATTAATGCTTTGAAGATAAGCAAAAGTTCGTCAATGTGAACATTGACTGTTAAGATTCGTGATTTTTGTAATTAATCGTAAAGATTCATTGATGTTTTGAAAGTAACAGCAAAGGTTCGTGAATATGATGATTGACTTAAAAAAATCGTGGATTTAATAATTTATTGTAAAAGCTCGTGACTGTTTTACGGATGTTTCGAAAATAGCAACAAAGGTTCGTGAATGTGAAATAAAGGTTCATAAAACTTTTATTAAACAACTTCTGACAATTATCTAACAACAATTTACAATTATATCGGTTTTGTAACCGATCGACTTATTTTATAAAACTGGGAGACGCGTTAAAAAATATTGATTAAAAAAGTGATTATTTTTAATGGGAGACTTATCAAAAATATTTCTTAAGTACGTGATGGTTTTCTTTATATATAAGGTTAAACATAACTTTATGTTGTAAATTGTTTTATCAAACAATGTTTATTCCACTTTATGTAACGGTATAACCCAACCGGTTGCAAGGTTTTCACCTCATCATCAGGGAGCGCAAACAAGACTGAATTCTGTTCGAACTGGTACACATACACACTTCTAAGGGTAAACATTTGGGTGGGAATTGTAGGTGGAAGGTGGCAGGAGACAGCCTCAGCGAGCAGCTGCGAGATCCTGAGAATGTATTATACGTGTTGGCAACATAATCACCCGATGCACTAACTTAAATATTTCTAGGGCCTTTAATCTGTCCAATTTATTTCCATTACCACTTATCTGTAAGAATAAGGTGTAACGATGGTCGCTATCAGTGTAGCACGTGTCCTATTAGGACGTGCTGATGATCTTGATATCGACATCGTTATCTTCGCTTTCGCTGATTCTGCGTTACTTCTCGTACAGAATCGTCAATATAGCGAATTGCTTATTTCTATAAGTCATGATGATCTTGATTTGTTGTCAATAAATATGGACTCAGGAATGCGGATATAAATCGATAAGTGGACAGCAGGTAAATAAATAACAAAGTCTTGACAGTTGACTGAATGACAATACGAATATATATTTATTTATCCGAGCGCCGGTCTTTTATACAAATGGGTGATCCAGTTCGCGCTACATGCTCCGTCTCGCTCTGGCACGTAAATTGGCGGTAGGTTAATTATTTATATTTGGAGATGACTGGACAAATCGCGGGTACTATAAAAATAGTAAACATTGTCGCCGTTCTTGACGTGTAGCTATCTATGAATACTTGATCGGTCAATGACCCTGTATGTTTATGATCAACAATAATTAATTTAATTTATTTGTGTTTTAACAATTCACTCGTTATTTTGACAATTCATTTAGGTAGGTATACAGGTAGGTACAAAGGTATCATCAATAGAAAATGTATGATTGTTTGTTCCCCCTGATGATGAGATGAAAACCTTGAAACCGGTATGGTTATACCGTTATATAAAGTGAAATAAACAGTGTTTGTTAAAAGAAATTACAATGTTTTTAAATGTCTACAATGTTAATGATAGGTAGGTACCTATAAATGTAAATATTATATGTTATAACGTTACGAGTTTAGGTGGAGCTAAAGGCATAAGGATATGTATCCTGTGATTTGAAACAGGTGGAAAGGATTGATTTTATTTCAGTGTTTATATTTTTTGTTATACTTGTACTAAAATAGTGGCCACCTTATATAAATTCAACGTAAATATGCAAAAAGTACTATACCCATCAAAATCATTAAGACAGAATTTAACCATGAAATACCCATTCAAAAAGCTTTATAATTTTGCGCATACCGGTTTAATTATGATTTTTTTGACATTTAAAACAAACAAAAAAAAATTGTTTCCTGGGTTAGGTCCTTGGGCACATATAGTACACATCCAATTTTCGAAGTACTTTTGGGATAACATGTGTTACCAAATACCGTCATTTTGTTTTTTTTTTTCATGAATATGTTATCTGTGTTCTGAAGTTGAAGCAAAGTTTCGTAATGTATTTTGAAGGTTGTAGGAAAATTTTGTGAATATATTATATTATTTGTGTTTTAAATGTTGTCGTGATATTTCCTGAGTTTATTAGAATTGTTTTATTATTGAATACACAACTGATATAACCTAAGAGGGCTTTGCAGGATATATATTTGCTTTCTAGGTATTCCAATAGGAATATGGTGAGAACATGATGTTGAATTGTTTAAGTAATTATGCTAACGAAATTTTATTTCATATATGTTACACATCTATTGGGAAAATTATTGTATTAAATTACACTATTTTTGTAGTCAAATCTTGATACGAAAATTATTGTTTTAAATTACACTATTTTTGTAGCCAAATCTTGATATGAAAATTATTGTATTAAATTACAGTATTTTCGAAGTCAAATCTTGATACGAAAATTATTGTATTAATTTACACTATTTTTGTAGTCAAATCTTGATACGAAAATCTCTCCTTGATCTTAATACGATATTTTTATTCCTAGAATTATGAAAGGAAATTTGGTTTCCAATCTTATTTTGAATTCTAATTTCATTATCATCATCAACATCATACCATGTCCCTATTAGGGTAGGTATAGAGAACAGATCTGCCATCCATTATATCCTGGAACACATATTTCGCTTCTACCATGTAATGCATACTCTCATTTCAAAAATATTTTTTAATCTGTTAGAATTCAACACATTTGGTAGTACCACGTTTTTCTGTCTTCTAAAACTTCTCGCCTCTTCTACATTATCCATATAGATAATTTCTGTAAATCTCTCGCCATATTTTTTTTTACACGCCTGGACCTTCGCAATGTTCTTTTTTCATGTTAAGTACTATAGCTTCTTTAAATTCACATTATTTCCAAAATGTATTATTGCTTATTCTGTCATATATTTATTCAAACTTCCCATCGCTTATTCGTAAAAAAATAAGAGTAATGCGTGCACTAAGAAAACATTGTGGATATGTACGAAAAAAGGGGAAACGAAGATATCGGAAAGAAATGCATGGATAAAAAAAGTGTTTTAAGTAAGATGAAGAAAGAGGCTCTAAAATAGTATTGCATGTAGAAAGAATGAATGACAAAATAATGACTTAGTATGAATGCGCGTATCCAAGTCAGAAATGCAAGCTGGGTGTTTAAGAGGAGAACCGAGAAAACTTAGCTGGACAAATTGACCAGATTTCCAAAGAAGGTAAAATGAGTATGAATAAAAGAAGATTGTGCATAATGAAATATATGAACGTGGAGGAGGCGAAAGTTTCGTGGTTGGGTAGAAAACTTTAGTGATTTGCTTTCTCTGTCTGCCCCGCAAGGTACACGGCGTGATGATATACCTATATATGTATCGCTTATTCGTTTCATAATGGTTAACTGAGTTATTTAATATTCTGAGATGAACCATTGAACAAAACAATCATATAAATATATCGTTGACTTATTTTCACAGGTGATTATGTATAAGTAAGCTACGAGGGTTGTTACTTAAGTTTTGAGATATGGCAACACCAGTGTAGATAAGTCAAATCTAACATCAGCATCGTAAAGTTTGACGTTTTTAATGATATACGTGCTCAGAAAGTTTTGTCATACGAGTACTATTTGTGTTGTTTACAGTGACTTGAAAAATTTATCTCGGCCAAAAATGGAATGAAATCGTGAACATTTTCGTGCGATGATTTTTTATGATTTTCGACGTAGACTAATTCAGCAACAGTGTGCCGATCAACTCGCTTCGACTTTTGATGATAAAGCACCATTTCGGGCCACTGTATTTCGCTGGTTTTCCGAATTCAATCGTGGTTGTAGTTTGCTCCAGGACGAATTTCGTGAAGGTCGTTCAAAATCAGTTGTTGTGCCAGATAACATCAATGTTGTGCGTGAACTGATATTGCAAGATCGCCATGTGACTTATCGTGAGATTGAAACATGTTTGGGCATTAGTTCCACTTGCATACATTCAATATTGCATGAACATTTGGCTGTCAAAAAGATTTTTTTCTCGTTGAATACCGCATAATTTGATAATCGCTCAAAAAAAGGTTCGTGTCGATTGGTCCAAAGAAATGTTGAAAAAATTCGATCGCGGTGCTTCAAAAGACGTCTATAAGATCGTGACAGGCGACGAGTCATGGATCTATGCATATGAGCCAGAAACTAAACAGCAGTCGATTGTATGGGTCTTTCAAGACGAGTCAAATCCAACAAAAGTTGTTCGCGCACGAAGCACTTCGAAGCAAATGATGGCTTGTTTCTTCGGTATAAATGGAACATCGTACGGTTAATGTTGAATGGTACACCACCATTTATTTGCCAGAAGTGTTCGGAGAAATGAGGAAAACCAACCGCCGAAGACGGATCATTCTCCACCATGACAATGCGAGCTCTCACACATTGGCTCAAACAAGTGACTTTTTGAGCACTCAAAACCTCGAATTGATGGGTCATACGCCGTACAGCCCTGATTTGGCACCCAATTACTTATTTTTACTCCCGAACATCAAAAATAAATTGAGAGGTCAACGTTTTTCGACGCCTGAAGAAGCAGTTGATGCGTTAAAAACGCATGTTTTGAAGTTACCTCATTCGGAGTAGAAAAAGTGCTTCGAAAATTGGTTCAAACTCATGCAAAAGTATATTGATCGTCATGGAGAGTATTTTGAAAAACAATGAAGCCACTTTCGATGATAAATATTTGTTTTTACTTGTCAAAACTTAAGTAGCAACCCTCGTATATGAATTATGGTAAGGTAAATATATTTTTTATAACCTACTGAACTGTACCACTCGATCATCTTACCGTAGTAAAACACGGGTCCGCTGGGTGACTCATGACACTTGTACATCAACCTACGTTAGTGAGTTTGTAAACCAAATACTATAAACGATACTTGGCACAAAACAGGCTACAAGAGTATGGAAACTGAAATTTAATGAATAAACTCGAAAAATAACGAGATAATCACTAATTACCAACAACATAAGGTCGCGGAAGTTGGCATGAAGAGACCATGTAAGGATGTCTCAATTTACACGGTCAACAAACACCGTTATGCAATTAAAAAAAAACAGCAGGCCACTTGGCAGACATAGACTTTAGATAACAGGATTTTACAATGCTGAGAGTGTAGGAAGGAAAAGGATCAATCAGTTTGGAAAAAACCGTCGGGGAGACTAAAGCTTTACTTAAGTTTTATGCCCATCTGAGAATAATGGGTGAAAATAATGAAATGTTACAAAGATTTGGACTAAAACAGATATTTAGTATTAATAGCACAGTATTTAAACTTCATTGTAGTCAAGTTGGTAGGACGCTTGCCTTCCCCCCAAAGGATTATGGGCTAGATTCCTGATAGAGTGCAATGAATTAGAATCCCTCTCTCTTTTACACAAACGACTATTGAACACCATTTGGTTCAAGAAATTGCAGCATGGTAAATAGGTTATACTGTGTACAAGTGTACAAAACATCGAGAGAGAATAAGCGGCTTCCCTTTATGTGACAGTGAAGAGGACCAGACAATGGGCAATGTGGTTAATAGATGTTCGCTCTACTTATTCCTTTGACGCCTCGAAAATATGGATTTATGCAACGACAATGCTGTGACGTTGTAAACTTGATACAAAAGTATGATGAATCAGAGAATAAAAAACGTGTTTATTAAGAACTATTTAAAAAATAGGGTTTTAAGATATATGAAGATATAAGAGCTCTAGATAAAGAGTTTTAATATACATGAAGATATAAGGACTCTAGATATAGAGTTTTAAGATATATACAGATATAAGGGTTTTAGATATAGAGTTTTAAGATACATGAATATATAAGGGGTCTAAATATAGAGTTTTAATATACATGAAGATATAAGGGCTCTAGATATAGAGTTTTAAGATACATGAAGATATAAGGGCTCTAGATATAGAGTTTTAAGATACATGAAGATATAAGGACTCTTGATATAGAGTTTTAAGATACGTGAAGATATAAGGGCTATAGATATAAATAATTCCAACAAACTATCCCTTTGAAACCATGGTTTAATATAATTAGAATGAACAAGATGGAAGTGTCTGCCATGTGTCGTTTGCGGACAGGCCATTGCGTGGTAGCTTTACAGAATGGGTTTGTTGAGAATCCCGGTTGCGAGTGTGGTCTGAATAACAAAACTATAGACCATTTATTTTTCGGTTGCCGTTTGCGAGACAGATTTCATTTACTAAAAGCCATATATTTACCGCATCCAATGAATGTTGCGTTTCTCCTTTCTTCGAGGAACTTTTCCACTTACAGATCGATTGATAAATTTTTGAAACTTAATCAGATGAAGCTTTAAATTTTCTAGAATTGTCTATCGTTAAAATTGGTTTTATTATATTGACTCATATAATTGCATCATGACTTAAATTTTGTGACACAAGTGTCAGGACTTGGGTACGGCCGACCAATTAGTTTATTGTAGTTAAAAAATAACCATTAAAAATAGTGAACCAGAGCAGTCAAAGGGAGATCTTGCGTCATTTTCGAGAAGGATTGCTTCCTATTGTTTCAAACTTGACTGCCTCGACTGGCTGGCTTTGTCTTCCCATTTGTATAGAAATACACGACACTTTATGAGGATCGGTAATTAGTGTTCCGTCCTACGATCTGATTTATTGCAGTCCCAGATAACTATTGTTACTAAGAAAAGAAATAAAACTTTGCGCAAGATATATTTCAGAGGGTGTATGCGCTTTTATGACCGCGATTGTTATGCGAGAAAGAAAAAAAAAAGGGGTCAAAAATTTCTCTTCTCCTTTCTAAAGAAATACGTCGCGCTTAATTTATTGCGGACATAGTTAAATATGGATTCCACGGTAAGAAGACAAAAAAACACTTCACTCGAGATACATTTCAAAAGAAGTGACTAGTGTCCCTTAAGCAATTTTAAGTGTCGCCTTTAGGGTTACCGGATGTCATACAAAAGGGATTCTCGACTTAATTACGCTGCGAAAGTTAAAATATACTATTCATTGGCAAAAAAGATTTATGATTTTTTTTAACGGTCGCGAGCAACTTTCTAAAGAGTTCCAAAATGGCGGAGCTTGGGGAGATCCCTTAAATAAAGGAACCGCGATCTCCCCACAGTCATTCTCGCCACGAAGTTATCAAGTCAACATCATTCTCGTCTTGACGCTGTTCGCGAACTTGAACAAGCCTTTCTCACATTTGATTGTTCATTCTTATTTGATACAATTTGTCCGGTAAATTCCCGAGGAACTGAGTCGTGTGGGTGTATTACGGCACGAATTGGCGGTCGCCAACCACTGAGGGAATTTCTTCACATCAGCGGCCCTGTAGTAACAGTATAAGGTCAGAGGGCCATATACGAGTCGACCTGGTCATACACTTGAAGCGGATCTGGGATAATACATTTTGTCCTGTATTGGAGTAAGATCAACCTTATTTATCCTCTTTTGCTTGTCATTTTATGGTGATATTTGAGTATTCTAGAGATTGGCGAGATCTAATCTTTGAGAATTGACACATTTCCGCAACGGACTGTTGTGTGATAATAAATTACTTCGACTGCCTGTCCATCTGAAAGGTTAGCGGAGTAGCAGAGAGAAATCTGCCCATTTGAATTTCCTGACGGAGTATCAGCTCGTCAGGATTAAATATATAACCAATTAACAGCAAATATGTGTTTCATTATGTATTTATACCTACCCAAGCACTGACGAATGCCTACCTCTTCCCACGACATCTTGAGATCTTATTGAGCCTTGTTTTACCTATACTGAGCTACCGGAGTAAGAGTCATACATTGTAACATCCAGGCTTTTAGTAATCCAACTTAATTAAATAAAGGGCAAAAAGTCTGAAACTGACCGCCCTTCAACGTGGGGCATAGAGGTTCGTCGTCGGGCTTGGACGGTATAATTTGTATTTTTATGTTTTTTTCCTTTCTTTCTTCTTTTGGTACTAGAATAATTTGTGCATTGCTGTGTTGTGTACTGTGTATTGGAATTTTATGTTTTTTTTCTTCTTTTTTCATTTTTCGATTTGAATATCTTGTGCATTGCTTTATTGTATACTGTGTATTTGAGTTTTATGTTTTTTTTTTCTTTTTTTGATTTGAATATCTTGTGCATTGCTTTGTTGTGTACTGTGTATTTGAATTTTATGTTTTCTTCTTTCTTTTCTTCCTGTTTTTATTCGAAATTTTGTGCATTGTTGTATCGTATACGGTGTATAATTTTGTTATATTATTTTGATTAACTGCGTATAACTCGGTAAAGAATCGAAAGCAATTCAGGACCGTTAAAACAACAAAGCATAGGCTTTGTACTTCAGTCAAGTCGGTCGGGCGGAAATTGATTCGAGTACCGTTTTGTTTGGCGGTCATTTTGTGTATGAGTTGAGGATTTTATTTATTAATTAAATAAAATATAATAACCAACTAATAACGTGCGGCTGATAAAAGCTGTGCGAGTGTAGGTAGTTATTTTCTAAAATTAGAAAAAATCGAGTTGAGCGTAGTTTTACGAGGAGTATAATCTCGAATTTGGCCGGTAATCGGGTAGGCAGAGCTAGTGGAACGCCATAGTTTCTTGTGATTGGCCGGGTGTTTAGCAGCTGATAGAAGTTCCTTGTTGCATTGGCGAGGAATAATTCGTTACGTTTTCTTTCCGGTTGGATAGAGTTGGTGGCGTGTTCCGGAGTTTGGATCGCTTTGAAGATTTTTAAATCATCAACAAAAAATAGAATATTTAGAGCACTAAGTTTGCCAACTATAACATTATTCGTTCAGAGCCGTCCGGCTGTTTCGCTAATTAAGTTTGACGAATACTAGCTGTCGTACATCTGGTCGGCGAGATTAGTAGTAGACCGGTGTTATAATAGCGTGGCCGGGTGATCGAACTTATTGAATTATTCTATTTAGGCCTTTAAGGTAGAGTTGTTTTCTTCGATTACATGCGATTGGAATTTCTGGTGAAGGCTATTCCTGAGATTGGGAACGCGTATTAATAACAGCGTGGCCTAGAGTCTTGGGGATTTCTAATCTTTCAGATAGAACTCTCACCTTGCTAGCTGAGGATAAGTCCACAATGAGTCCTATTGACAATATTACGAGTGCAACTAAGGAGAGATTGATTGGGGAATTGATGGAAAGGGGAATCACTCCGGGTAACAAACTCCCCAGGTTGCGTCGGCAAGCATGGAGCTACAATCGGGGCCTCGTTCACTCTCCTACAGAAGAGGTTATATTGCCTCAAAGGTCTAAGGCACATGTTAATTTGCGAGGAGCCCCGGAATTTTCTATGGAACTGGTTTCCGGAGCGACAGCCCCTCGTTCGGACTCTTCCTTGCCATTTACCGGGTCTTGCCCTTCAAGAGACTTGGGAATGTTGCCGTCTCCTAGCACTAGAGGTAATCAATTACCTCCATTAAATATCAATTTTTCATCGTGGCCAGTGGATCCGTTTAATGGCTCGGGTAGCGTACGTCAGTTTTTGGTTAGGCTCGAGGAAATAGCACACGCACGTAGGTTCGATGTAGACTCTCTCTCTCCCGTCCTACCTGAATTTTTGCGCGACAGAGCCCTGACCTTTTTCAGGATTACGTATAGGAACCCTATGAGATGGGCTACATTGAAGGCACATTTTTTGGAGAGGTTCGAATCGGAGAGTTTTATGATAGATAGAAAGCTGGATATTTGGGCATCCAAGCAGGGTCACGAAGAATCTTCCACCGATTATATCTCCCGAATTTTGGAGGTAAACAGTACACTGGACTCTGCCTTGACGGAGGTGGAGCTGTTACAGGTGTTCAAGAGAGGGCTTCACGTTAGGTTTAGCTCAGTCCTTGTCAGTACGCGGCCTTCGTCAGTACGAGAGATGGAAAGAGTATGTGCCTCTTTCGAACAAATGAACAGGAGTGGTGAGGTATCACCCCGGCCGCTGCAGATGCAGCCAAGGGTAAGGGCACGTGTGTCATCCGTCTCACAGAAGGGTATCGGTAGAGGGCCGACCTTGTTGAGGTGTTTCTTGTGCAATCTTCCGCATCATATTGCCCGCGACTGTCCGCACAAACCACTTATCCAGAAGGAACCGGATAAGTCGCCAAGTAATCGCGTAAGGAGTCGTGCCGAGACTTCTAGACCTTTTACTTTGCTGACGGATACTTCGCGTCCGCCGCCGAGTTTTGTTTAATTCCAAAAACAGATAGAGGACCAACCCGGTCAAGGTAATTCGGAACTAGGGGGTTGGTCAAAAACAATAGAATTAGGAAGTAATAACCGTAACATTAGTGCCATAGAAATTTCAAATGCAAAGGATGAGAGACCCTATCTTCATTGTGAAATTCAGGGCTCACCATTTAGGGCGTTGCTAGATTCAGGTGCAGCAATTAACGTAATAGGTGGTAATCTGTATAAGAATTTTAAGGACTTACGGTTTATTATGCGAACTACTGAGGGAGTCGTTCACACGGCTGATAGTCAGGGACATCGGGTGCTGGGTACGATCCAGTTGCCCTTACATTATGATCACCAAACTGTGTTGGTGGAATTCCAGGTAGTTCCTTCTTTAGATACTTGCTTGGTGCTCGGTATTCCCTTCTTGAAGCGTTCCGGGCTTACGCCGGAATCGTTTTCTCATTCGAGTAGGAGTTAATGGCTCAATAATGCCTCCATTGTTCCGAAAAAGGATGCTTCTGCTCGAATCGTATTGGACCCCGCAAACTAAATTCCGTGACGCCGACGGACTGTTATCGGTTACCTAACATCAACCGAATTCTCGATAATCTTCGAGATACGCGCTACCTCACTGCTTTAGATCTGAGCCATGAGTTTTGGCTGATGCCATTAAGCA
>CATKWJ010001066.1:0-32431 GCA_949825065.1 Odontocerum albicorne
TAGCTTCCATGGCTAGAGAGAAATTGGGTACTCCAATAGGTGACGTACACCTACGAGGAGTCGAGACACGCCCTGATGCAAGGAAAAGATGACGACCATCGATGTTGCCAAGTTGGCCTCTTGGTAGGCTTTAATTATCGCGTGAGGGGTATATATTTGATAACAGCATTAAAGAGTTGTGCAGTTATTAAATGTGTCACTTTGAAACCTTGTAAAAACATGTCATCGAACCTGTTGGCATTGAGGTGTGCTGCGCTTCCTTCCCCGACGAGGTTTGCAGCCAAAAAGCTGACTCTAGGCTGCCCAGCTGCGTTAGTCTGGTCAGCCACCTTCCTTGTGAAGAGACTGGATCTTTCCCCATCCTTGTTATTTGGCACTGCTGCTTTCAGGTTACTTACCCCTAGTTCAGCACTGTTCAAACAGGACCTGAAAAAATATTTTATAAGTCAATTACTGACAATTGTGACTATCTAAAAATAAGTATACAATATCATTAATTTACTTAAACTTTTTACACAAATCACGAATATTGACAGCGTACTGAGTTATTTCAAATAATTTTTGGACAATTTTTCATGCCATTTTCCTTTTTTGCCGATCGATTGTGGCTCTTTTAAAAAATCCCGCCTAGGGCCAGTGCCCTGGTTGCATCACCCTTTTTTTTAACCTGGCTAGTTTATTGCCATGTGGCAATCTCTTCCAACCAACCAGAAAGATGTTTTTATAGGCCCTAAGTGTTAACCAGGCTGGTTGGAATCCTATTTAAAAAAATCTGGGTTCCAGCGGGGATCGAACCCGCAACCTCCGGATCGGCAGACAACTGTCTTACCACTAGGCCACGGAGGTCGTCTTGCCCCGGTTCAAAAAATAAATAGTAAAAAAATAATCTCACTTGTTGTTAGTCAGTCCCTTGTCCTTGCTCCAGTCTAGATCTCCGTTGGCACCTCCTGCAGACGGAAATGTAAGGTCATCCACCACACCTTGAGCAGCCGCAGCGCTGGGCAGATCGTGCGTGTCCAGCGAGGATGATGTGGTGTTGCCTGATATTCCTGCAAGAAGACAAAACCAGTTCGAAATGGCGATAAGAAATGAGATTCTTCAAGATTTTTAAGGTTTTCTATTGAATGTATACTGAATTTAAATTAATTTCTAAAAAACTAATATTCATGGTATCTTCATTGTACACTTCGCAAATATCACGAGCAGCTTTATTTCCTCGATTGAACGCGAAAATAATGTGTCGAAGATGCTCACTTTCGTCTACTTGGCATTCCACTTTGAAGGCTTGTAATCAAATAAAATAATATATATAACGTAAAAACAAACACAATAACTTGTAGAGCAAAAAATTATCTTTCGAATGACGTATAACATTTACCATTTTGTTTTACTTTTGGTGCTCATTTTTAAATTTGAAAAAAAAAACGGACACAACTTATGTTAACACCTAATATATTAATATGTAATGTGTATGTATTTTATAACATTATTTAATGTACCAAATCCTATCCTTTCCTCTCTATAAAGTTTAACATCCCACCCAAATATCCAAAATAAACAACCCAAGTCCATTTCGCAATATCAGATGAAGGAGTAAGGTGTCCTGAAATCTGACCGACGACACCCCGAGTATAAATGATTAACTCGGGGTGGAAGGTGGCAAAATATATTCTCGTCTTCACCGACTCTTTGAAGCTATTCACCGACTCTTTGAAGTCACGTCGGAATCATCGAAGATTGAACCGCATTCATCCATCTATTCTACAGTCTTTTTACCGGTACTGTATAAAGCGAATTCCGTGTCATCAATATACTGCCGTAAAAAAAACCTTGTAGAATAATTTAAAAAAAAACACATTGTACTCAATCTACACATGAACGCTTGCATACAAAACTTGATTCGCAATAATTGCATAAAGTGTTATTTTGCAGTGTTTTATATTTTTTATTATTTCCTGTACATAAATGTATATAATTTTGCTTTGTATTCATTGTATTGTATCGTGCTCTATTCAGCTGTTAAACACAATTGCCATTCAGGCAGCGGGCATCTGTGATATGTAAATAGAGAGGTTTAAATCAGCTGACACGAGTTAGCGAATTTACTGACCACAAAGGATGCGATGATCGATCGTTATGGGTAACAATAAAACCTATTCATATGAACTATAGCGTGGTAATTTGTTGTTAGCATGATAATTTGTTAAATGTGGGAACACTTGCTTTTGTATCGTCAATATCGTCAAATTAAATGATCAAAGCACTGGACTTCCGTGCGGAAGGTTGTCGGTTCGAACCCCACACTGTGTTACTCTCCTCGAACGACACTGCCACTTTTCCGCTTAGTGTTTGATGATATAAGGATACCTATGACTTCTGTCATATCTATTCTTTAAAAAAAATATATCTGACAACCTCCCTGGTCTAGTTGGTAGGACGCTTGTCTTATAGTAAGGCGGTTGCGAGTTTGATTTCCGCTAGAATCCTGATTTAAATAAAAGGATTTTAGTCTGCTTTTCCCTTCACAATAATAAAAGGACAAGCTATTTAACAATTTACATGTATTCCATAAACATGCAAATCTTGCAGAGCTTGCAAGGCGTGTTCTGCACACAAGAAGAGAAGTGAGACCCGGTACATGTGTAAGGAGTGTGATGTAGCTCTCCACAGAACTTGCAAGGTATGTGCTGCACACAAGAAGAGAAGTGAGACCCGGTACATGTGTAAGGAGTGTGATGTAGCTCTCCACAGAACTTGCAAGGTATGTGCTGCACACAAGAAGAGAAGTGAGACCCGGTACATGTGTAAGGAGTGTGATGTAGCTCTCCACAGAACTTGCAAGGTGTGTGCTGCACACAAGAAGAGAAGTGAGACCCGGTACATGTGTAAGGAGTGTGATGTAGCTGTCCACAGAACTTGCAAGGTATGTGCTGCACACAAGAAGAGAAGTGAGACCCGGTACATGTGTAAGGAGTGTGATGTAGCTCTCCACAGAACTTGCAAGGTGTGTGCTGCACACAAGAAGAGAAGTGAGACCCGGTACATGTGTAAGGAGTGTGATGTAGCTGTCCACAGAACTTGCAAGGTATGTGCTGCACACAAGAAGTGAAGTGACACCCGGTACATGTGTAAGGAGTGTGATGTACAAATCCCGTTTGTCAGCTATAGCAGAGCCTGAACAAATCATGTATAAAATTTTCCTCCCATACAGATCAACTGCGGGACCACTGCCATGCGCCAATCTCCTCCAACCAATCAGAAATATATTTATGACCAAATCAGACTAAAAAACATTTTTTTGGACTGGGTTCCAGCGGGGATCGTACCCGCAATCACCTGGTCGGAAAACAGGTGTCTTATCAACTAGCCTTTAGGGGTCGTCGTATAAAATAAATAAGTTAAGAGTAAGGATAGGAAGGTAGCAGTTGCGGTCATGAGATTAAGGGGTTGTTCTACTCCAGAAATTGGAAAAAAAACGTTTTTTGCATATTCTTAAAGTTTAGACCTTTAAGAACATGTTTTCAAAAGAAAATTTTAAAATTCTCAATTTTTCCGAAGTTATAGCTATAAATGAGGCAGGAATTACGCCGCACCGGAATAACTCGGACAATAATCTCAAAACTTTAAACGCGTTTTTCTCGAAACTACTTTTTTCATAAAATCACAAGTTCTATCCAACCTGTTTTCAGCTTTAAAATTTGGTATGAAACTTTGATAGCTGTTTCTCTATCGTTCCTATCTTGGAAAATTCAAAAATATTTTTTTACTATTATGAAAAAAATGGTAAACTTTTTTTTCATACAGCCGCCATTTAAAGATTTTTCTTTTTTTGGTACCAACTTTAGCCACATTATTTTTTATTAAGAAACTGTGTATAATTTTTGTTTTAAATTTACGAAAAGGTTCCAATCATGTCGACCAGTTTACACCTTTTTTTTACAAGATACAACGGCTGATAACATTTTGAATTTTCAATTATTTTTTTTCAAATTTTTTTTGTACATTCTCAGATCATCAATAAACAAACTGGAAAAAAATTTTTAGGAAATATATTTTTTGTTTTTTTTTTTATTTAGTCTGAAAATACGCCCGAAATTCACGCCTCCAGATTAGAATACCCCCATAAAACATCCATTTGATCCATGTATCAATGTGGCATTAAATTTACACTAAATATTATCGAATATCAATGTGGCATTAAATTTACACTAAATATTATCGAGTATCAATGTGGCAATAAATTTACACTAAATATTATCGAGTATCAATGCGGCATTAAATTTACACTAAATATTATCGAGTATCAATGTGGCATTAAATTTACACTAAATATTATCGAGTATCAATGTGGCATTAAATTTACACTAAATTTTATCGAGTATCAATGTGGCATTAAATTTACACTTAATATTATCGAGTATCAATGTGGCATTAAATTTACACTAAATATTATCGAGTATCAATGTGGCATTCAATTTACACTAAATATTATCGAGTATCAATATGACATTAAATTTACACTAAATATTATCGAGTATCAATGTGGCAATAAATTTACACTAAATATTATCGAGTATCAATGTGGCAATAAATTTACACTAAATATTATCGAGTATCAATGTGGCATTAAATTTACACTAAATATTATCGAGTATCAAACGTGACATTAAATTTACAGTAAATATTATTGAGTATCAATGTGGCATTACATTTACACTAAATATTATCGAGTATCAATGTGGCATTCAATTTACACTAAATATTATCGAGTATCAATGTGGCATTAAATTTAAATTAAATATTATCGAGTATCAATGTGGCATTAAATTTACACTAAATATTATCGAGCATCAATGTGGCATTAAATTTACACTAAATATTATCGAGATCTACAAAAATGATGTCTCACACTAGTGTATTAGAACCAATATTGATGAATGCTGGTAAAGCGTGTACGTAGAAAATAATTGAAACGATGAAATGCTCTGGAAGTGCGTGCACTGAAAATAATATTTGGTGTGTCGATGTATGACACAATAAGAAATTTAATTATTTAAGATGGATATGAGTAAAAAAAAACTGTTGTTCTAAGTAGGATGAAAAAGAGCACGTTGGGAGGGTCATACGAGTATATGTTGAACGGTTGGGTGACGAACGACTGAATTAATAAAGTAAGCATATTTATTTATTTTATTTATTTATTTAACAATTTATTGCAATACAATCTGGCGGGTTTATTGCCAGGTGGCAATCTCTTCCAACCAACCAGACAAAAGTAAATTAAGTAAGTTACGTGGTCGCATAAATCATTCAAATGACTATCCATCCCTACGAAATCCATAAACACATTCTAACATTCAACCATTTCAAGCATAAGTGATTAAAATATGATCGATAAAAGTGATGACATTTTAAAAGAAGTACGCTCAACCTCGGGTTGAAAGACAGACGTCTTATCAACTAGGCAACGGAAGTATGTATAAAAAGGTATTCAATTAAACATTACAGATGGTGAAGAATTTAAGAGAGACAAATTACAGATGTTTAAGAGTTCTTAACTCTTCTTTTACTGTAATAAATCTAAAATCTGTGGGATCCGGTGATGTCCACCGAGGAGACACAGATGTTTTACTGTACTGAATCTAAAATCTGTGACATCCAGTGATGTCCACTAAGGATAAATATGTTAGATGTTTTACTGTACTAAATCTAAAATCTGTGGGATCTGGTGATATCCACTGAGGAGGCATAGATGTTTTACTGTACTAAATCTAAAATCTGTGGGATCCGGTGATATCCACTGAGGAGGCATAGATGTTTTACTGTACTAAATCTAAAATCTGTGAGATCCGGTAATGTCCACTGAGGAGACATAGATGTTTTATTGTACTAAATCTAAAATCTGTGAGATCCGGAAATGTCCATTGAGGGAGCATAGATGTTTTACTGTACTAAATCTAAAATCTGTGACATCCAGTGATGTCCACTAAGGATAAATATGTTAGATGTTTTACTGTACTAAATCTAAAATCTGTGGGATCCGGTGATGTCCACTGAGGGGGCATAGATGTTTTACTGTACTAAATCTAAAATCTGTGGGATCCGGTGATGTCCACTGAGGGGGCAAAGATGTTTTACTGTACTAAATCTAAAATCTGTGAGATCCGGTGATATCCACTGAGGGGGCATAGATGTTTTACTGTACTAAATCTAAAATCTGTGGGATCCGGTGATGTCCACTGAGGGGGCATAAATGTTTTACTGTACTAAATCTAAAATCTGTGGGATCCGGTGATGTCCACTGAGGGGGCATAGATGTTTTACTGTACTTTATCTAAAATCTGTGGGATCCGGTGATGTCCACTGAGGGAGCATAGATATTTTACTGTACTATATCTAAAATCTGTGAGATCCGGTAATGTCCACTGAGGAGACATAGATGTTTTACTGTACTAAATCTAAAATCTGTGGGAATCGGTGATATCCACTGAGGGGGCATAGATATTTTACTGTACTAAATCTAAAATCTGTGAGATCTTGTGATGTCCACTGAGGAGACATAGATGTTTTACTGTACTAAATCTAAAATCTGTGGTATACGGTGATGTCCACTGAGGGGGCATATATATTTTACAGTACTATATCTAAAATCTGTGAGATCCGGTAATGTCCACTGAGGAGACATAGATGTTTTACTGTACTAAATCTAAAATCTGTGGGATCCGGTGATATCCACTAAGGGGGCATAGATGTTTTACTGTACTTAATCTAAAATCTGTGAGATCCGGTAATGTCCACTGAGGAGACATAAATGTTTTACTATACTAAATCTAAAATCTTTTAATTAAAAAAAAAACTTGACACGAAAATAAATGACAAAAACTTGATACGAATGACTCGATGTAGAAAACACACTAATACGAACGACAAAAAGTTTAACATGGAAGATAAAAAAAACTTGAAACATAGGACTACGTATATTAAGGACAAAAAAAAACTACACGGAGGACAAAAAATCTTGAAATGAAGGAAAGAAAGAAGACAAAAGCTGGCCAAATACTCTCTCTCTCTCTCTCTAGCTGTTCCAGTCTTATATTCACACATATTTCAATGTACAGTGTATATAAATATATCTTTTTTTAAATCCACGTTTTATTCATAATGTTTGAACTTTGTGAATAAAACATTTTTTGACATACTTAACTTATTTTTGTATTGTTGAAACTACACAGGAAAACGCAAATAAACATCTTTGTTTGATTCATCTAAGAACATGTCCATTATATGAAGAGTCGTGCCCCCCATAGATGCAAGGCAGATCTTGCAACTGTGCTGATGAATGGACCACTTAAACCTGTTTACAGCTGGAAATTGCGACGTTGATCTCCATGGAGCGGCTGTCATTCATAATATGCAAAGTGTGTTTGGGACAACTCAATTAATTTCTGACTGGATAAATTGAGTCAAAAATCATTTTTGTTAGTCGTGAAGCTGAAAATATGCCACGAGTATATTGGATTACTGAATTATTTGATTATGAAAAAAGCAATTCTGATTATAGATAACAATTCGTGATAAAAAATGCTGACCACCTTCCTAAATTCAACTGTTGGCGAAAAATGTTATTTGTATAAAATAAATTTAATTTAAATGTTAAATTTCTGTTTTAGCTTATGGAATTCAACTGATGAAGATATTACTGGTCCAGCTTATGGAATACAACTGATGAAAAAATTACTATTCCAGTTTATGGAATACAACTGATGAAGACATTTTAGCTTACGGAATCCAACTGATGAATAAATTACTGTTCCAGCTTATGGAATTCAACTGATAAAGAAATTACTGTCACAGCTTATGGAATCCAACTAATGAAGAAATTACTGTTCCAGCTTATGGAATACAACTGATGAAAAAATTACTCTTCCAGTTTATGGAATTCAACTGATGAAGAAATTTCTGTTTCAGCTTATGGAATTCAACTGATGAAAAAATTACTGTTTCAGCTTATGGAATTCAACTGATGAAGAAATTACTGTTCCAGCTTATGGAATCCAACTGATGAAAAAAATACTGTTCCAGTTTATGGAGTTAAACTGACGAAGAAATTTCTGTTACAGCTTATGGAGTTTAACTGATGAAGAAATTACTATTCCAGCTTATGGAATCCAACTGATTAAGAAATTACTGTTCCAGCTTATGGAATTTAACTGTTGAAGAAATTACTGTTCCAGTTTATGGAATTCGACTGATGAAGAAAATACTGTTACAGCTTATGAAATCCAACTAATGAAGAAATTATTGTTCTAGCTTATGGAATTTAACTGAGGGAAAAATTATTGTTACACCTCATGTAATCCAACTGATAAAGAAATTACTGTTACAGTTTATGGAATACAACTGATGAAGAAATTACTGTTCCAGCTTATGGAATACAACTGATGAAGAAATTACTGTTCCAGCTTACGGAATCCAACTGATGAATAAATTACTGTTCCAGCTTATGGAATTCAACTGATAAAGAAATTACTGTCACAGCCTATGGAATCCAACTGATGAAGAAATTACTGTTACAGCTTATGGAGTCCAACTGATGAAGAAATTACTGTTCCAGCTTATGGAATTCAACTGATGAAGAAATTACTGTTACAGTTTATGGAATTCAACTGATGAAGAAATTACTGTTCCAGCTTATGTAATTTAACTGATGAAGAAATTACTATTCCAGCTTATGGAGTTCAACTGATGAAGAAATTATTGTTCCAGCTTATGGAATTTAGCTGATGAAAAATTATTGTTACACCTTATGTAATCCAACTGATGAAGAAATTACTGTTACAGTTTATGGAATTCAACTGATGAAGAAAAAAATGCTATTTCCACTTAAAATCAACTGATGACAAAAAAAGTCTTCAGATTTCACCATTGAGTTAATGATCAAAAAGCTATTTCAGCTTACGGAATTCACTTAATGAATAAGAAGTTATTTCAGCTTACGGAATTCACTTAATGAATAAGAAGTTATTTCAGCTTACGGAATTCACTTGATGAATAAGAAGTTATTCCAGCTTACGGAATTCACTTAATGAATAAGAAGTTATTTCAGCTTACGGAATTCACTTATTGAATAAGAAGCTATTTCAGCTTATGAAATTAAATTAGTGATAAAAAATAATATTTCAGATAACAGAATTCAAGTTATGAATAAAAAGCAATTTCAGTTTACGGAATTCAACCGGTGATGAAAAATATTATTTCTGCTTACGGAATTCAAGTAATGAATAAAAAGCTGTTCCAGCAAACGGAATTCAATTGGTGATGAATATTCAGCTTTTAAAAAGCATTGACGAGGAGAAAGCTGCCCAACCATCAGACTTGAATGAATAGTGAAAAATTTATTTATGCTTTCCGAATTCAATTGATGACGGAACATTCTATTTCAGCTTTCATAATTCAGTGATGACTGAAAAAGTTATTTCAGGTTCATAATGGATGATTATAAACATTTTTTTTATATTGGATAATTTGATTATATTTATACCAATACACCATATTACATGGGGTAGGTAAAGAGGAGAGATATCTACGCTTTATTTTCAACGCAGAGCTCTCGCCTCGTCCACAAACTATGGCTAGCAACCATATTCAGTGCGCGAGGACCATTTTTGTGGGGGGCGTTGGCATACACCTGATGTCATACATCATAAACTACTTTAAAATAACCTAATATGCAGAAGGTCAAGTTCCTACAGCACATAAACTGCTTTAAAATAACCTAATATGCAGAAGGTCAAGTTCCTACAGCACATAAACTACTTTAAAATAACCTAATATGCAGAAGGTCAAGTTCCTACAGCACATAAACTGCTTTAAAATAACCTAATATGCAGAAGGTCAAGTTCCTACACCACATAAACTGCTTTAAAATAACCTAATATGCAGAAGGTCAAGTTCCTACACCACATAAACTGCTTTAAAATAACCTAATATGCAGAAGGTCAAGTTCCTACACCACATAATTCTTCGTAGTTATTCCTTTGCTATGAAATAATGATTTCGCTTTGATTTCTCATTTCGCTGAATATATGCAACAAATTTTGGATATCGATTATATTTTGTTGTATTATATTCTCGTTGTTAACAGTACAACTTGACGAACTTATTGCCATGTGGCAATCTCTACAATACTCTCTATTTTCCGTTGAAACCCAGATTTTTTTTAAAAAGGATTTCACTTAAGTGGATAAATCTTTCACTTCGGCTCTTGTTCGTAGTCAACTTCGCCATTATAGGATGCGCGCTGGATACCGCTTGATCTACAGCAAAGTCTCAACCGTAATGTGAGCGCATGGGTCCATTCCGATTCGCGACCGTAACGTGAGCGAATTGATCTTTCTCACTACGGAGAGAGAAGCGCGCGACTGTCATTAATATTCAAATTTTGGTTAATTTTCATTTACCTGTCGATTTGATTTGATTATTTTATTTAATTAATTAACGACACAACAGTGTCTTTATATACAAATGAACATGTGACAGGTTATACAAGTACTTAAAATTATTGACAAATAATACAACTTTATCTTAAACTAACATGAAGATACAAAAAGCAGTAGAATAAATTACAGTCATCGTTTTAAATTATTTAATAATCTTTGAGAATTTTGTGGGAATTTTATGGATATATATTGAGATTTAGAAAACACATGGCCTCATTATTGGAATGAGATGCAAGTTGCTTTGCAGAATTAAAAGCTTCGCAGGGTTACTCAACTCCAGAGGCAAAATATTGTCCTTCATATTTGGTTTGTATTACGTTATTTATATTAATAAAGGAGAGCACAAAGTTAGTAGCTATTATGCATTGTATTATACTTTTGTTGTATACAGTACAACCTGGGGGCTTATTGCCAAGTGGCAATATCTTCCAACCAGAAGAAAATGGGGTAAAGAAGCATTAAGGGAAAACTAATTGGAATTCGTTTAAAAAAAAATCTGGGTTCCAGCGAGATTTCAATCCGTAACCTCTGGGCTGGGAGACAGACGTCTTACCTACTAGGCCATTCAGGTCGACCTAACATATATGTGAACCAATGAAACACTTATTCTCAAATTAAATGTTTCCAAGACAAAAATTATATCCAACGAAAACATTCATATAAACATCAATTTAAATGGAAGGATTATAGAATGATGAAAGCATTTTAATTATTTAGACAGATAATTAAGCCCAGCCTCCCGAGTCTTTGGGCTTTACGTGGGCGAGTAATTACAATCTAATATTGAACGTCAAAACGGTTCTCAATAAAGCTGTTATCACACCATCTCTGGTGTATTGATGCGAATCATTGGTTCCCTGCAGACGACACATTAGGGCACTGGAAAAATGTCTGCAGAGACGCCTCAGGCAAATAATGAAGATTCAATGGTATCAATCACCAAAGAAAAACGTTAATATTTGGATAAATAATAAGGGTTAACTTTAAATACGAGGGTCATCCAGAAAGTAAGGTTACAACATTTATGTAGGATCGAAAAATGCTTGTATTTAATTGAAATTCACAGGACACTTCACAAATATATTCAACAATTTTTCAACGTAATCGCCGTCGAGATCGAGACCTCCGCCGCTAGCTCTTTCAGCTACTTCTTCACAGCTTCCTCGACCTCCTGATCGTTGGAAAATTGTTGGGGTATAGTGACACACCCACGTCTCATCTCCCGTCACGATAGAGTCCAGAAAAGCTTCTCCCTCCTGTGCAAAACGATCCAAAAATTCACGCGCAGCGGTCACGCGATTTTGACGGTGCACCGGTGGGAGCATTCTGGGCACCCGTCTCGCACACAACTTCTTGTAACCAAGTTTCTCCAACACAATATTACCAAAGAGACTTTGAAAAATGTCAGGAAATTCTTCGTGAAGGTCGTCAAGCGTCACACGGCGGTCATTTTGCACTTATTCTTAAATTTTTTGCACAAATCCGTCAGAAATCACTGCCTTGCCTTGTCGTGAGTATCAGTACGGCCTTCTCTGAACAACCTAACCCACTTCGTGACATGTTGTCGACTCATCACATCACTACCATAAACTTCCACGAGCTTCCGATGGATATTCGCGGCGGTATTGTCCTGCAAAGTCAAAAAACTGATGACCGCGTGGGTCACGCACGGACGAGAGTTGGCGGGAGCGCACGACGACCTCAATTTACTGTGACTGAACAAAATGGCCAACAAACACGCAGGACCAAACAAGCTGACCGTTAGGATCCCCCCTACACGTCAATTGCACCAACTTTGAAACAAAAAATTTCCTCCGGCCTCAGGAGCTCTTGTAACTTAAGTTTCTGGATGACCCTCGTAATAATATAAAAAATAAATAAGTAAATCGTTTTATTTCATTGTATTGTTAATTTTTTTTTGTCCTCTGGCCCTCGAAGGTTTCTTTCAGACAGGGCTAAAGTGACAGCATTTGGTAGTCAAAAATGACGTTGAGACTCGGGATCGATCAAAAATGGGGCGAGAAATTAAAACTTAAATTAAACATGAAAGTAACGTAGTCCGCCTTTCTCAATTATGTGTATAAGTTAAACATGCCACGAGAAAACTAAGTAATTAACTTAATAGCCTAAGGGTAGATTTACGAGTATTTTACAATGTATCGATTTACGAGTTTTACTGTCTACTCTTCAAATACGAGTACATCTATATTTTAACTCGATTAATATGCTTGTATATACTATATGTACATACATACTGAATCATCCCTTCCTTTTCTTACATACTGAACCATCCCTTCCTTTCTTTTGATTGATGATATCTTACTTTATATGAAAATCAATGTTGTAGTTCGTCTTTGTGGGGCTTATGAGCGTATGCTCACGTATTTATATGTTCATGGATTTCGTGAAAGATGGGTAGTCATTTGAATGTTTTTTTTTTGCTGTCATACAACTTAGTTTATTTAACCCTTCCCTTACGGTGATAAAATTGAAACGCGCGGTCCGGTTTTGGGTAGTGAGTACGCGATCAAAAATTAGCGATTTTAAATCGGAAAAATAAGAACATTCATAGATAATCCCCTTAATTAATTATAATTGAAGTTAAAAATTATAATAATTAAGATTTATTTGCTGAAAACATTAAAAAACCATCTGGCAACGCTTACGGAACTTACTGCGGCGCGGCAGGGTTGGTGGCTAGCCCGGGCGTGGTTTACACTTGCGAGGTTGAGACAATTGAGCTCCTCGCTATTCAGTGGAGTATGCAAGAGTGAGATGCGAATATAGTGTCGCGCTTCCCGCATACTCTTCACCTATCGTCAATACACAAGGTCGAGGTACTCACAGCGTTTAAATGCGAATTTGTTTCCGATCTTCACAAAATACACACGATGTACTCGATAAACTCTGATTATTATTAATATTATTTTTTAAATCAATGCGTAAATATATTATGGAGGAATACCTAAAATCTTAACCTTGTATTTATTATATTTATAGAGATATTGATGGTTATTAGAAGCAACGTGTAGAAGATACCCAACACAGGGAAGGAAAGGTTAATTAATGTCTGGTTGTTGGAAAAAGATTGCCACCTAGCAATAAGCGCACCAGATTGTTTTTGCAATGAAGTGTTAGTATATAAATAAATACTATCACGCCATGTCCATATCGAGATAGGCAGGAAGAAGAGGTTGCCAGACTTTCATATCTATACATTTTTTATACAGCTTACATCTCTGATACAATATACCTACAAACAGGGGCGGCTAGTCTTTAAGGGCAACCGGGGCACTGCCCCACACACATTTCTCCTAATAAAAAAATAATAATTAGCTGAAATGTTTTTGAAACTTGTTTTTATTATTGGTATAATTGTCATTATTCTTAGTTTTTCGGAATATTATTTGCACGTAATGATTTATAAATATTTGAATAAAAACGATATTAACTTATTACTGGTACGTAGGTGTGAAATATATACGTGCACGAAGTACGAAATACGATGCACGCATACAACTAAACGAGTTGCGGCGGGGCAGTTTTGTATCTACCCTGGTCACGCGGTCGCTAGCTTCAGTTTAGCTGTCGCTATGACGCGAGATCTGATAGTGTTTGGGCAATCAGTGGAGGTAAAGAGAAAAGTTCCGTATTAATACAGAAGGCTGCTTTTATTTTGCTGCGTAAATGTCTGTTTGGGGCAGGAGCACGCCTGCCCCGCGCTGTAATAAGCGACGTTTATTTTTTTGTTTTTCATGTTCATGTATTATATTAATAAAAGCGATTTCCATTTGATTTTGTGAAAAATTCATATTTTTATAGTTAGAATTTTGTTTATTTAATTTTTATACGTTAATACAAATTATTTTCATTTGATTTTGTGAAAAATACATGTTTTCTTTTATAATGATAGGTTTGTTAATGTTTATATTTAAATAAAAATTATTTTTGTTTAATTTCGCAATAAAAAATTAGATAATTCTTAGTATTTTCTTGGTTCGACCTCACTGTACTAAAAATATATACAGTTCATTTATTTTTTTGAAAAAAAAAATGAGGGGGGGGAAACTTCAGCCTCATCATGCCCCACCTGTTTTTAAAGTCACGAGCCGCCCCTGCATACAAAACACTGTAATAGATAATTAAAGATAGAGTCGATAATTTATATACAATAGTTATTTTGAAATAAGACGTTCTCTCTACATTTAATTATATTTACTATGAAATAAAAAACGATGAATGAATGAATTAACAGTGAGGTTACCACTCATAAAGCACTCTCACAAGAGATTCATTCTCAGATCTTTCTCTGCACATCTCTCGTACAATTTGCTTATCAGACCCTGTAATACATCCCTATTATCCATTAACACTACCGTGTTATCAGAATACAGCAATAATATGTATTTTCCAATTTGGTAATGTTTCTCTATCCATTTGCATTACGGGAGTAACAGCATTTGTGTTCTCGAATGGTAGGTACAGATACTCTGTTTTCTTTCTGCTCAGTCTCAATCCATTGCCCTCCAAGATTCTTCTCCACCTTTCCAGACTATTTTGCAGGTCTTCATGTTTTTCACTTATTAATAAGATATCGTCTGCAAATAGAAGGATCTTTAGGAGACTGTTCATTTCCTGGTTAGTTAAATAGTCCATGACTAAGATGAACAGTAGCGGACTGAGTACCGATCCTTGATGTACCCCCACCTTTCCAGGAAATTCTGGTGAAGTTCCCGAAGTGCACCTCACTTTCGTTGTCACGTTATCGTACATGTCCTGGATGGCAAGTACATACTTTTATGGTACACTATGTGCTCTGTGTACTAAGTTTCTGGTACACTAAGTGCTGCCCAATTATGACAATGGACTAAGTTAAAAAAAAATCAAAAATTATTTATTTTGTATAACAACAATCTACATTTCAATAATCTAGTCTAGAAGAAATTAGAAAAATAATTTTAAAAATGTATCGTTTAATGACTGCCAAGTTGGTTACAGTTCGTTTTTTTTCCCGGGATTCCGGCCTGGTCTAAATTAATTAAAGTTTCCCGGGGAGTACTTTTTGTCGGGGGATAATTTAAAAATGTCATTTTCTCTTATTTTATGTTAAGACTAAAAAATCTTGAAAAAAAATCAGAAGATATGAATATATGTGTATTTTATTATTCCCTGCATCCATTGTCTTTTAAGATATACAGAGCCCCACAAAATATAACAATAACAATAATTAGAAGATGTAAATATATGTGTATTTTATTATTCCCTGCATCCATTGTCTTTTAAGATATACAGGGGCCCACAAAATATAACAATAATAACAATAATTAGAAGATGTGAATATATGTGTATTTTTTTATTCCCTGCATCCATTGTCTTTTAAGATATACAGGAGCCCACAAAATATAACAATAATAACAATAATTAGTAGATGTGAATATATGTGTATTTTTTTATTCCCTGCATCCATTGTCTTTTAAGATATACAGCGGGCCACAAAATATAACAATAACAATAATCAGAAGATATGAGTATATGTGTATTTTATTATTCCCTGCATCCATTGTCTTTTAAGATATACAGGGGCCCAAAAAATATAACGATATTAACAATAATTAGAAGATGTGAATATATGTGTATTTTTTTATTCCCTGCATCCATTGTCTTTTAAGATATACCGGGGCGCACAAAATATAACAATAATAACAATAATTAGAAGATGTGAATATATGTGTATTTTTTTATTCCCTGCATCCATTGTCTTTTAAGATATACAGTGGGTCACAAAATATAACAATAACAATAATCAGAAGATATGAATATATGTGTATTTTATTATTCCCTGCATCCATTGACTTTTAAGATATGCAGGGGCCCACAAATTATAACAATAACAGCAATAGTTGGAATATATGAATATATGTGTAGACAGTGCTTCCCAATTACTTTCATGTAACGGCCCCCTAAATCTGAAGTAATTAATTCACGCCCCCCCCCCCCAAAATTTTTTTTTTTATAGTTGAAGATTTATTTGGCAATAATTATTACAACTAAAATACACATATTTATATTCAACACAAAATTATAGGAACTTGCTTAAAAATTTTTTTTAAAAATTAAAACTATACTCACATGAATATTTGTACATTGTACTGAATATTTTCGCGACCCCCACGAGAAATCCCGCGGCCCCCACTTTGGGAAGCACTGTTCTAAGGTATACAGGGCCCCACAAAATATACTAATAATTAGAAGATATGAATATATGTGTATTTTATTATTCCCTGCATCCATTGTCTTTTAAGATATACAGGGCCCCACAAAATATAACAATAATTAGAAGATATGAATATATGTGTATTTTATTATTCCCTACATCCATTTTCTTTTAAGATATACAGGGGCCCACAAAATATAACAATTACAATAATAACAATAATTATGTTATTATGTCCTCAGTTAGATATAGGCAAAAGCCTAGTTTACTGGGGACAAGACAAATGAAAGGCAACAAACCCAGATCCATTAAAATTACGTATCCACTTTAAATAACCTGTTGCCTTTTTTTTACAAATTATCGTAAAAATATGCGAAAAAACAACAGGTAATTTAATTTTGATACACAATTTTAATGGATCTGGGTTTGTTGCCTTTCATTTGTCGTGTCCCCAGTAAACAAGGCTTTTACCTGTATCTCACTAAGGACATAATCAATCAAATGAACATTTATATAGCGCTGTTTAGAGAGCAGACTTTCCTCAAAAGTGATTTTACTCGAGATTTGAAGTATTATTTACTAATTAAAAATATCAAAAAAATCACTGTTTTTTACAAATATCAACAAAAAAATCTATAATTTGAGTTAAGGATAGGAAAGTGCAGTCTGCATTTTTTAGATTAGGTACTTCCCTGCATCTGAATATATTTAAAAAACATATTAAGTAAGAAAACCGCAGACTTCTCACAAAGGGAAGGCGAACTATGAACAAAGAAACTTTGGTAGATATTTCTATATATGTTATGATAGAAACACAGTCAAATTTAGATGTAGTATAATATACTATCGTGTTTATATTAATTTAAAAAATTAGAAGATCTTTAAAAAATATTATGAGATGAGCTTAGACCTTTTGATAGCTACTCTCTTTAATGTATTTTCTGATATTTATTTTGAGATATACGAGTAAATGTCCGTCCTTGGCATGCTTTAAGAAGCGACTGAAAAAACTCTTAATTTCTAGTCAGTAAAATAACGTGTTTCATTCCTGATTTTTCTTTGCCTATCCTCTCCACCATCCCTTCCTTTCCTTTTGATTGATGATATCTCACTTTATATGAAAAATAATGTTCGGGTGATTGTCCGTCTTTGTGGGGTTCGTGGGTATATGCTCACGTTGTGTTTATTGATTTCGAGGGGATCGATAGTCATTTGAATCATGTATGCGACCACGTAACTGGCTTCTTTTACTTTTGTCTGGTTGGTTGTAAGAGATTGCCACCTGGAAATAATCCCACCAGATTGTATTTGCAATAAAAGTGTTAAATAAATAAATAAATGTGATTTTTGGAATGTCTTTAAAGATGTACATACTATGTCGCTATCAATAAACCCATATTTATTTATTTAAAAACGGTTGTTTAAATGCTTCCTAATGCTTCGCACACCACCTATAACATTTAGAGGCAGACCATTCCACAAAAAAAACCCTGTTTTAATACTGCACTCTAATTGGGTTACTTCGAAACAATTAATTTATTCGATGGATATGAAATCGACCTCAAAGTTCTTCTCGTCTCCGACATTACCACTGATGACTACTAAATCAAGCGTTGTACGACACGAAAAAATCTAAGATACTGAAAATATCAATTTCCTGCGAATTTTACCTTAAAATAATAAATAACTTTCAGGATAACTTATTAGATGTATATTTTAAGAATTTTCTATTATAGGCTTATTTATATTTCATAATATCACCTCCCCTATTCCCTCCACCGAAGCCTTCCCACAGTGGGTTAGATAAGGCAAGTTAGGTTACCCCAGTGAAAGGGAAATTTGGAGGTAGGTCCCGCGAATACGTCTCTCTCCCCTTCGAGTCCTTGACCCAGATAAGGATTCCCTCAATACTGAAAACGGGTTTCAGGAATTTTCAGCATTATGTACGAATATTTGCACTGTGGGGAAAATGAATAGACTTGTTTCTTTTAGATACAAACCTTATCGTTATTTTTTCAGACAAAGAATTTATGCAAATATTCGACGTATTTTATTTACAATTTTTCAGCATTTTGCTAGTTAACATTCATACATATTCACAAAGGTGTCGTTCTGTTTGATTTACTCCATTCTTTCCTCCTTTAAACATTTCGTTTACTTGGTCCGGCTATGCTTTTGTCGGCATATTAAGTCCTAATATTGAAGAGCATTATTTAATTCGTTATTCATGTCCAAATCACTTCAATTTGCACTTTTTCACATTTCTTTATGCATGACAATGAAAAATTAAAATAACATTTTATAAAAAAATTGGAGCTACTACCTATATCAAAAAGTTTTAGGACTTTATTCATAAAATCGAAAATACAAGTTAATTAATCAAAATCGATATGGCCCCCTTAAAAGTACTCCCCAACGACTGCAACGCACTTACGCCAACGCTTGATCCAATCCTCGAAACACCGCTGGTACTCAATTTTCGGTATGTTCCTCAGACCCGTCTTCGATTTTTTCATGACATCCTCTCGGGTGCTGTAACGCGTTCCGCGAAGCGGTTTTTTAAGTCGGTTGAACAGGAAAAAGTCGCAGGGAGCTAGATCAGATGAATTCAAAGGTTGCTAGATAGAAGTCGTGTTGTTTTTGGTCAAAAACTCATGGAAATCATGTCTTTCGCGATTTCAACGCGGTCCTTTTTTGCATGAAATTGAGGTCTATCGACACCAGTTTTGCAGCGAAACGTCTGAGGCCCAAATCCCTAACCAAAATGTCTTGAGCGGATCCATAAACGATGTTCAAGTCCTCTGATCAGCTCTCTGATGGTCAATTTGCGGTTTTCGGCCAACATTTCTTTGATTTTATCGATGTTTTCATCGGTTTTCGACTACCACTGCGTTCGTCATCCTCGACCGACTCACGACCACTTCTGAAACGTTCGTGCCACCAAAAAACACTTCTCCAACATTTCCAAGGTCTGCGGACCGTTAAATCCGTTTTTCACACAAAATTTAATGCAAACTCGTTGATGCACAGTTGATGCCATTTTTAAACTTTCGAAAATCGAAAACACGCACAAAGGTAGATGTACTCAGTACAGCGTAACTTTTACAAATGTCAAGCTATGACGCTGAAATTTGGAGGGAAGTATTAATGGTATCCTAACAAAAAAACAAGAATTCCAATCGAGTGACTGACAGCGCCACAGGGTGGCCGGTCCTAAAACTTTTTGATCAAGGTAGTATGCTGGGTTAACTCTAATTAGCTAAAATATCAGCAATCATAGGTCATGTTTACTGTTTGTACAACTTTGGTTACCTCACAACACTTATCCAAGTATGTTCAATTATCGTACACACAGATGTATGTGTGTAATATTTGTTTTTTTAGTAAACGTGTCTATATGTTAATGTAGACATACACATTGTTCATGCCAGAAACTTTTATCCATAGTGGTATGGTATACCTATTATAAATTTTAAATTACTTTACATCAAAACACTTCATTGAAAAAAATAATCTGATGGGTTTATTGCTAGGCGGCAATCTCTTCCAACCAACCAGAAAAAAATAAATGAAGCAATATATTATTTAAAGTTAAGGCATTAACATTGTGGAGATTTAGAGATATTGTAATTAGTTTTTATCAAAAACTGTTTATTCCACTTTTTATAACGAAATAACCCTACCGGTTTAAAGACTTTCTGTTCATCATAATGGGAGCACAATCAAGACAAGGGAGTGCAAACAAGTCTTGTTTATGCTCCCCTGATGATGAAGTGAAAGCCTGGAAACGGGTAGGGTTATATTGTTATAAAAAAATTGAATATACAGTGTTTGTTGAAAACAAATTACAATTAATAAAGCAAGTTACATGGTCCAAAGTAAAAATATTCAAATGCTTAGTCATCGTTATAAAATTAATGAATTATATGTTTGTAGTTAAAGAAAGAAGGAGATATCATCAATGAAAGGAAAAGAAAGGGATGGTGGAGAGGAAAGAAAAATTAGGAATGAAACACGTTATATCACTGACTGGATTCACTTCTTTGTTTGTGAACGAAATAAATATAAACGGGAAAAATAATAAATTCCTGGAAGAAAATTAGTTTTCAAGGTCTGGAATTCAGTTACCAAGTAACGTTTTTGAAATTCTAATAAAAAACCGCGTTAATAAAATTCTGAGGTGTAAAAAATTAATACCGCATTGTAAAAAAAAAACAAAATTAAAAATCCGCGGTTTCTTTGTAGAGATATATTTCGGGATACGAAATATAAATAGAGATTAATAATATTGATGTAATGGAAACCAACTGGTTTCAGTATCGAAGATATAAAAAGATTAAAGGATTCTAAAATAACACAATGACTGATAAATGTACTCGAAGGATAAACGAAGACTACCGCCGACAACTAAAGGAAAGTGCCATAAAAAAGTTTTTACGGTGGTCGTTTTGTCGAGAAAGTCATTTACTACATATTTTATTTATTGTAAATGACAACTATAGGTAATATAATTAAACTGGACATTAATAAATGTTTGTCTAAGATTTATTTTCAAGCTACGAAAGTACAGTACCCGGCGGTAAGTAATACACATCGTTTGTAGAACGTCGTCTTTAGGCCTCGGCCACACAGGTAGGAGCCTCGCTTGATGCTTAGAGCTACGCTGCGAGCTAGGCGACATATCCTAGCAAACCAACGCACCGCATACTATCGCAATGGCCACACTGCACGCTTCGCGCCACGCTACATGACGATTAGTCACCTAGTGAGTCTCCTAGCGATCAGACATGCTGGTTAATTTTATTGTGTCACAGGTTTTAATAACAGCTGTGTATAAAAGGGAGCCTTTGTGGAACCCATCGAGCAAATTACACAAAAAATTACCTGTAATAAAATCACTTTGCAATGAAGTTGCACAGGAAGTAAATAAAGATGTAATAAAATTGGTTAGTTTTGAGAGTGGCATCGTTTGTTGACTCAACCGCTGCCAAATGTCAAATGAATTTGTACGAAGCACTTTGGTGGGGCCAAGCATGAAGTCACCTAGTCTATTAGTCACGCAGCACCTAGCTTAGCACCTAGCGAAACACTTTGGTGTGACCTTAGTCTTATCGCACGATGCGCTATTCGCATCGTGACTACGATACCGGACTGTTAGCGCATCGTGCGACAGAAACGACGCTTTACAAACGATGTGTATTACTTACTGCCGGGTACTGTAAGATCATATAACTTCATACCAGAAGGTATTGAACTGGTTGAATGCTAGAAATAGACGACAAATTCACATGCTAATTCATATGCATTCTTGACTGTCCCGCCGCCCCCTTTTATTTCGTCGAAAAATTTCCGCATCTTTCCAATCATGGATTAGCGCTCAAACAGATATTGTTTATTGGCCTTTAGAGTTCACCGCTCTTCTTTTTTTACGTCGTCATTTACTGTCCATGCAGTGACACTCTGGAATCAGTTACAAACGAATATAAGATTCGCTCCATCCTTGGCATGCTTTAAGAAGCAACCGAGAAAACTCTTAATTTCTAGTCGGTAATATAACGTGTTTTATTTATGATTTTTCTTTTCCTTTTCTCTCCACCATCCCTTCGTTTTATTTTGATTGATGATATCTCACTTGATATGAAAAATAATGTACGGGTGATTGTCCGCCTTTGTGGGGTTTGTGGGCGGGCATATGCTCACGTATGTGTTTATGGATTTCGTAGGGATGGATAGTCATTTGAATGAGTTATGCGACCATGTAACTCGCTTAATTAACTTTTATCTGGTTGGCTGGAAAAGATTACCGCCTGGCAATAATCCCGCCAGATTGTATTTTCAATAAAAGTGTTAAATAAATAATAAAATCTGCTAAGATGACAGTCCACAACTGTATTTTAGGAATGTCTTTAATTTATTAGATTAAAATAGTGGATGTGATAAAATATAGAATATAACTGAATAAATGCTTTAGAAATGTGTGCATTTAGAAGGATACGTGGGTGATGGCGTATGATGGAAGATGGAATGAAGTGATAAGGGAGGAATGGGAAATGAAGGCTGATATATTGTATAAGTTGAAGAAGAGCGCTCTGAGATGGTTTGGGCACCTTAAACGACAAGAATGACTAACGAAATAATTAAATAGGGCAAGCGTGAATACTTTTTTTAAATAATATAGCGTAGAAAGTTAGAGCAATCGTATGAGTTGTATGTGAAGGTGTATATATGTAGGAGAAACGAAGGGCATGTGATGAAATAGGAAAGTCTGACGCGGTGTCCTTTTTGTCTACCCTGGCAGTGAAACGGCGTGTTGGTTACATACGAGTATATATGTACGTATGTAAAATGACATTTTTTATACAAAATATTAAAAAAAAAACAAATAAAATTACATTAGGTTTCGAGGCTTTCGAAGTTCTTCAAATGTGTTGTTTAAGGTCTTACTGAACCTTGTTAAGTCGACGTTTCAAAATCGTTACAGTTTTTTTTTCTTCAGGGCTTGTTTGTTATCAACTTCGCCAAGAAGAAGACAGATATCTTGGTAAACAGTTCCAAACAGCGATCTGAATCATCGATGCGTTGTTGTTTCTGTTCCATTGTTAGCAAACACGGCACCCATTTCGAAAAAAGCTTTTTCATGACCGTGCTGTTTATGCAAAATAGTGTTAACACTACCAAATGATATCTTCAGGATGTAAGCTATCTCACGCAACTTTACTTTGCGATTTTCCATCACGATTTTGAGTTTTTTTTTAATGTTTTCTGATGTAACAGCCTCATTTGGACGACCAGAGCGTTCAGCATCATTTGTGTATGTACGACCGCGTTTGAAATCAGCATACCGCCGACAAATGGTTGTTTTCGACGGAGCAGAGCCCAGATAACACTTTTCAAGCCATCGCTGAGTTTGAACAGTATTTTTTCGAGTTGTCAATATTTGCGAGTTGATCAGAATACAAGGAGTTCGAGAGTTGTGATACCTGATATGGCACGAGAAGAAGATATAAGGCGAAAAGCCAATCAACAAAGGTTTTAAATAGTGATAAGGAAATTCATAGTCTTGGCCTAGCAAGGATGGATGTGGTATGTTCTGCGTGTCTGTCTTGCGTACTTTGCCATGGAATTGGATGTGCCACGTATTAAATCATGGAACGTTCTGTGCCATGAAAGGTGCTGTACCATGGAACGTGCTGTGCCATGGAAAGTGCTATGCCATTGAATGTGCTGTTTCATGGAACGTGTTGTGTCATGGAACGTACTATGCTATGCAACTTGCTGTGCCATGGAATATGCTATACCATGGAACGTTCTGTGCCGTGGAACATTATGTGCCGTGGAACTTGCAATACTATGGAACGTGCTGTGTTATGGAACATGCTATGACATGTAGCGTGCTATGCCATAAAAGGTGGTGTGCTATGGAATAAATTATTATAATAAAGAAAAAAGGAATAAAAAAATGGACTTACCATGCTGCTTTTCGTATTGGTTCTTGAACGGCGCCAAAGACGGATCGTTCTTGATCTCTTCGGGAAGGTCTGACCAGACTTCGATGGACCCTGGAGTCACCTCACTGTCGGTAACAAGACAATACACTCGATTACTACTGTCTGAAGCTCTCCTCTTGATGTGGTGCATTCTGGGCAAATGCAAGCAACCATGGCGCTTGTGAGGGGTAGGTGACCCGTTCATTATCGGGGGTGGAGACACCATGTTTGAAACACTTGGATCACAACACACTGCTAATGGGTATAGTTCTTCTTTTTAACATTTTTCTCTTTCTTTAGTTTAGTCTTTTTGTCACGATATTTTCTTTAATTGTACAGTTTTATTGTTCATTTTTGTTACTAATTTTAATGGAATGCTTAAAAAATACTTAGATAAAGGAATTTTTAACCTGAAATCAAGTTAAACGTAGTATTTTTTAGTACAGAAGAAAATAAAAAAATACTAAGTGGGACGTCCGGCTTTGTTTTGTTAATACTAATGAAATAATGTCCAACGATACACAGAATATCGTTCGATTTAATCTTTCCCTTCCTGTGCTAAAAAAATACGCGCATTCCGGTGCTGTGTATTCAATACACATCAATACACGTGTAAAAATGAACGATTTAAAATCGGAAAAATAAGAATATTCATAGCCAATCGCTTAAATTAATTAAATTTGAAGTAAAAAGTTATATTAATTGAAATTTAATTGCTGAAAACATGAAAAAAAACATCGGTCGACGTTCATAAAACGGGCGAAGCGACCACCTAAAATGGATGCCCGAAAGCTACTGAAGCGAGAGAAGCACGCGAACTGAGATTCTATTTCTTGCGTTCCCATACACCGAAGTAGAGTGAGATTGAGACGTGAATAGCGTCGCTTCCTCACCCATGGCACACGTTTGATTGATTGGTGAATTTATTCCCGATTTTCACAAAATATCTCTGATGTGGCCGATAAGTGCTAATTATTATAAATATAATTTTTTTATTCAATAATATTACGGAGGTAGTAAATATAAATAGTATTACGGAGGAATACCTAAAATCTGAACCCAGTATTTATTATATTTATAGGGATATTAAAGTGTTTAGAAGCAATGTGTACTAGTTACACATCACAGGGAAGGAAGGGATAAAGACACCTTCCTTCTTCATTGGGTAATTGAAGCGGGCTTCAAACTCAAGCTTTAAAACGTGTTTGAATTTAGTGTATTGTACAATTTTTATTCTGGAATGAAACAGTATTTTTAATACTACATTTTTCTACCATACTTTATATAAATGTATTATACTTTTTTTTTGTATACAGTACAACCTGGTAGGCCTTTCACTATGTTGCAATTTCTTCCAGCAAACCATAACGATGTTAACCCTTCCTTCCCTGTGATGTGTAACTAGTACACATTGCTTCTAAAAACTTTAATATCTCTATAAATATAATAAATATTGGGTTCAGATCTTAGGTATTCCTCCGTAATACATTTACGCATTGAATGAAAAAATAATATTAATAATAATTAGCACTTATCGGCCACATCAAAGATATTTTGTGAAAATCGGGAATAAATTCACCAATACAATCAAACGTGTGCCAGCGTGTGACGTAGGTATATTCATTCTAAAAAAAACGCTATGGGTGAGGAAGCGACGCCATTCATATCTCACTCTACTTCGGTATATGGTAACGCAAGAAAGTTAATCTCAGTTCTCTCGCATTTCTCGTTTTAGTATTTGAGGTGGTCCCTTCGCCCGTTTTGTGAACGTCGGCCGATGTTTTTTTTCATGTTTTTAGCAATTTAATTTCAATAATTATCACTTTTGACGTCAAATTTTATTAATTTAAGCGATTGGCTATGAATGTTCTTATTTTTCCGATTTTAAATCGCTCATTTTTACATGTGTATTGAATATACAGCACCGGAACGCGCAATTTTTTTTAGCACAGGAAGAGAAAGGTTAAAGAGGCCTTGAGTGAAAGTCAGACTAGAATTCTTCTTCAAAAATCTAGGTGCCAATGCGTACCAAACCCGAAACCTCCGGGCTGGAGACAAGCGCCTTACTAACTAGGCCATGGAGTATAACGAAATAGTTTTATGGTCCTTTCAATTAAATTATAATGGCGTTTGACCTGTATATATACGTATATTTATTTGTCCAGTATACAAGCCGAGGCATATAACACGTTTTATCAACGGAAATGGTCAATGGTTGTAAGTATGAACCTTAAAATAGACCAAGTTAAAAGTGGCATATTTATTTTAGTATATGAACTAACATGAGTCGTAAAAAACAATATAAACTACTGACAGTGACCTTATAAAGTTGGACAACAGCAAGCGGGACCATAATTTGCGCCATTATCTCGAGTGGTCGGACCCTAATATTAGCGCCATTAACTATTTGGGATCCTTCCGTCAAATTTCAACCTACATTCATAAAACACTAATGTTATTTGCTATTATTTATATGTACAAAGTCAAACAATGACCTTTTTAGAAAATATCTCTACGTATTTAGGTTACATATGAAATGTCGTTTTTCTAGATGAAAATATGGTAACTTTTGATTTTTGATACTTTTGTTTATTTCCAACACGTCCAATCAACGCATATACAGTGGTACCTCGGGTTACGAACTGAATTCGTTTATTGATTCTGTTCGCGAGCCGAAATGTTCGCAAACCGAAATTCATTTTCTTGGAAGCCATAATGAGGGTCAATTTAAAGCAAAATATATTGAGGGCTTATCTTGATGTCAATTTGCTAAACAGATGGATTAGGTGTAGGAGGTAGCATTGAATAACCCTCACACTCTCCAGACCTTACACCAAAATACTTTTTTTATGGGGACTCATCAAGGAAGTAGTTTGTGGTACAAAACCGGAAACAATTGATGAATTAAAAACAACCATTTAAAGAGAATGCGCCCAAATACCAAATCAAATAACTTGTGATGTCCATGATTCCACGTTTTCAGCAGAACATGGACCAAAACAGCGATTGGTTTATGCGTTTGCTATAAACAAACTAATTTTACGGTGACTTTCTTTAATTTGGAGTTTTAATCTTAGATGTGCCTTAATAAACATTGAATTTAAAATCATTCTAGGTGTATATATATACTTTTTTTTGACAACCTGTAATGTTTGTTTATTTTTTTATTTGGCGAAACCTACCTGCCTTAGGATTATCATATGTATAATAAGGCAGGAGTGTTTTCTAATTGTTACTGTAAAAAATAAAATTTCGGAAATCCATATTTTTCAAGGATCGATGGATATAGTATACTAAGAATTGAACTTCTTGAAAATAATTTGTATTGTGTTGTATGACACTTTTGTTGTGTATAATACAATATGGCAGGCTTATTAACAGGTGGCAATAAATTCCAACCTACCAGAAAGAAGTTAAAAAAACCTTAAGTGAAAACTACAAGGGTCATCCAAAAACTAAGGTTACACGGGCTCCTGAGGCCGGGGGATTTTTTTTTCAAAGTTGGTGCACCTGGCGTGTAGGGGGGATCCTAACGGTCAGTTTGTTTGGTCCCGCGTGTTTGTCGGCCATTTTGTTCAGCCACAGTAAATTCTTCCGATGGAGAGGTCGTCGTGCGCTCCCGCCAACTCTCGTCCGTACGAGACCCGCGCGGTCATTAGTTTTTTGACATTGCAGAACAATACCGCCGCGAATATCCATCGGAAGCTCATGAAAGTTTATGATAGTGATGTGATGAGTCGACAACATGTCACGAAGTGGGTTAGGTTGTTCAGAGACGGCCGTACTGAGGCTCACGACGAGGCAAGGCAGTGATTTCTGACGAGTTTGTGCAAAAAATTTAACAAGTGCGAAATGACCGATGTGTGACGCTTGACGACCTTCATGAAGAATTTTCTGACATTTCTCGAAGTTTCCTTGGTAATATTGTGTCGGAAAAACTTGGTTACAAGAAGTTGTGTGCGAGATGGGTGCCCAGAATGCTCACACCGGAGCACCTTCAAAATCGCGTGACCGCCGCGCGTGAATTTTTGGATCGTTTTACACAGGAGGGAGAAGCTTTTCTGGACTCTATCGTGACGGTGGATGAGACGTGGGTGTGTAACTACACCCCAACAATTTTCCAACGATCAGGAGGTCGAGGAAGCTGTGAAGAAGTGGCTGAAAGAGCTGGCGGCGGAGGTCTATGATACTGGCATACAAAAGCTGGTGCCCTGACTACAGAAATGTATCGATCTCGACGGCGATTACGTTGAAGAATAGTTTAATATATTTGTGAAGTATCCTGTGAATTTCAACAAAATACAAGCATTTTTCGACCCTACATAAAGTTGTAACCTTACTTTCTGGATGACCCTCGTAGATAGAAACCCTTTTGATAAATCTGAGTTTTAAATAATTAAACCAGCGGGAATTAAACATGTAACCCCGGGGTTGAAAGACACGCATTTTATAAACCAGCCCACGGAGATTGTCTTTAGTATCTATATCTACTCGCACATGGAATGACTTTATTGAACGAATTTAAAAAAAATGAGATTTTTCACGGATCGATGTAAATATTATAGATAATGAATTTTAGGCTCTATTTTAGGTTTTATATTCACAAGAAAATATGAGCTATTACTTTTAGCCCATATTATTTTATTTTTCATGTATAATATAATGGAGTCAAGACGTACCAACATAACGTAATAAAACGTTAAATTTATTATATCCGCTATGATAGTCCACAACAGTATTTTAGCCGTGGTAGCCTGGGGGCACTGAAATAAACAGTAAGCTGGAAGAGCGACAGCTGAGATGGTACGGGCACATAAGACGGAGACCACCAGACCATACTGTAAATCAGGCAATGTCTGTGGATCTTCCACGACAGCCGTTCAGAGGAAGACCAAAGAACTCCTGGATGACTCTATGCTCCAGAATCCTGCAGAGAAACGGCTTAAATGAAAGCGACACCCCCCAGAACCGAAGAAAATACAGCCTGAGAACGAGAAGAGCCGATCCCAACACCTAGGCAATGAGTTGGGACAAAGCCAGGAAGAACAAGTCCACAAAAGTATTTTAGTACCAACTCTGACATATGGGAGTGAAACGTGAACGTGAAAAAATACTGAAAAAAATCCGATAAATACCGTATTGATGCGTGCACTGAGAAGAACACATGGGATGACAATGTATAACAGAACATCGTATGAAGTGACTAGGGATGAAAGTGAACTTGAAACTGATTTGTTGAGTAGGATAAAAAAAGTACTGTGAGATAGTTTGGGAACGTAAAACGAATAAATTAAGAAAAAATAGCAAAACAAATATGAGAGTGCAAACGTGAGAGGCGTGGTAAAAGCAAACTAAAGAAAATATGGTTGGATCAAGTGAATTATATTTTGAAAGAAAGAAATGTTAAGTCAGACAAATTGTACGAATGTGGAAAAGGTAAAATAGTTGTCTTGAGATGGGAAAGTATGGTAATGTATTATCTCTGTCTATCCATTAAGAAAACGGTGTGATGTACAAGTTTATAAGCTCTTTATTTTCTCACATATTATAGCTTGTATGAGTATGTTTAGTGGAGATGGAAGCCCCCTGATGCCCTTGCGGTCGGGCTCGCCCTACATTGGTGGGGTGTATCTCGGCCGGGGTAATGTTTGTGGGATGAGCCCGGACCTTTTAGTGTCTTCTCTCTTGAATGTATTTTTTTTTGTCATCTATTTATTTTCTATATTCTTGTTCTACGTGTTCAAGGGTGTGGGCTGAAAAACATCTGGTGTCCCCGTGGCTGGGTTCGCCCTATATTGGTGGCGTGTATCTTGGCCGAGGGGGTGTTATTAGATGAGCCCAGACGTTTTGATAGCTTCTGTATTTAATGTATTCTCTGTAATTTATGTGTTTTAGAAATGTTATCTAAATATAATCTGTATATACTATGTTGCTATCAATAAACCTATAATTTATTTATTTATTTAGTGTAAAGATAGGAGGATGAAGGCTGCGGCCATTCGATTGGGTACTTCCCCAGACCTGCATACAATTAGAAAAACATATTTGATAAGAAAACCGCGGAAAGACGAGTAACAAAAAAAGACCTGTTATAGATCTTCCGATTTGTGAAAGTAACCCTTCATACCTTCGAAGTAATACAGTGCAAGTGTGTAGTGTTCATATATAATTATAAATTTTGATAAGATCTCCCAAAAAGGGTTGTCTTCAAGCGCTTCCTAAAGCTGTGCACGCCACCCATATCCCTTGAATGTAGAGGAAGAACATTCCGCTTTGACCAGATAATTTTAAAATAAAAAAAAAACACATTAAAATCTGTGAAGGATCTCTCACGGTGATTATGAACCGATCATCGATGTTAGTTACAGAAAAAAAAAACAAACTTAAATTAAAAAAACTACATTTACCAAAAAAAAAAACTCAAAAATATCCAAATCCAACCAATAGTTAATTAACTTACTTTACAAAAAATTTATTAAAGAAGTTCATAGTAAAACCGCGTCGAGATTCTTCGTCTCCGCAAATCCTACAAAAAAAACATTTTAATGTTTATTTTTTAATTGCTTTTAATCATGAAAAAGACACCCTCCGTAGTATCGGGTGGCTGAGATCAAAGTAACCTTTAAGATATATGTATGTTAAGATGGGGAAATGAGGGTTGTGGAATGTTCAAAAAATTAAAGCGAGTTCGTGAAATATTCGTGATTGTTTTTGCGATAAAGCACCGTTTAGAGAGAAAACTCTTCTCAAGGACGCTCCAACTCGAGACTGGAACCCAGCGCCCAGGCCCAAAAAAAGTAACTTTACTTTTTTTATGGCGCGACGTCACATAGTGACGAAGAAGGAACAGCTCAAATTCAACATTCGTGAAACGTTAAAAGTTTATGAGATATTTGGAACGTTCAAAGTTTATGAGGTATTTCTGAAATGTTCGTGATTGTTATTGCGATGAATTCAAAGGAATATTTTTTCAAGCACCGTTTAGAGAGAAAACTCTTCTCAAGGACCGCTCCGATTCGGGACTCGAACCTAGCGCCCAAGCTAAATTTTGTTGCTTTGGTCTCAACTATTCGACACTGCAGAGAATTCTCTGCAGTGTCGAATAGTTGAGACCAAAGCAACCTTAAAATAAAATGATAAAATGAGGTTCGTAGAATGTTCAAAGGGTTAAACCAGTTTCTTGATATATTCGAAAGAGTCTACGAGGTTTTTTTGGAATGTTGGAAAGATTCAACAAGGTTTGTGGATTATTCAAAAAGAGTTAGCTTTTTAGAATGTTCGAAAGAGACACATGGGATTAGTTGAAAGCTCAACACAGTGAATATGATTATTTGAATGTTCAAAGAAGTCAGTTTGGTATAGAAGATTCAACAGTTCAGTTCAGTACGATCCCACCTCCACCCATGTTCTTATGGGGGATAAAATAAGTCACCATCCAGCGCGATTTACACTAGAAGATCGAAATCTTCTTTATTTTTTTATGAATTTGACGGTCACAAAGTGTTGAAGAAGGAACTGCTGTTGAAGAAGGACTCCTTCTCCGGTGTGACACTCCTGAGTGAAAAGAATAGTGGTGAAGACATCACGGTAAAATGAAAAAGACAAAGCAAAAAAGTAACTTTACTTTTTTTATGAGCGCGACGTCACATAGTGACGAAAGAACAGCTCAAATTCAACATTCGTGAAACGTTAAAAGTTTATGAGGCATTTGGAACGTTCAAAGTTTATGAGGTATTTGGAACGTTCAAAGTTTATGAGGTATTTGGAACGTTCAAAGTTTATGAGGTATTTGGAACGTTCAAAGTTTGTGAGGTATTTGGAACGTTCAAAGTTTATGAGGTATTCAGAACGTTCAAAGTTTATGACGTATTTGGAGCGTTCAAAAGAGTCAACGAGGTTAATATATACATACATATCATCACGCCGTGTTCCTTGAGTGTTAGCAAAGATAACATATATCAAAACTTTTCTTTCCAAGCACAAAACTTTCGCTTCCTCTGCATTTAGTCATCTCGTCATACACAATATTTTATTATTTAGAAAGTAAACTCAATAATACTAAACAAATGACGACTGACAACTATAGCAGCGCCCGAGCGAATCATGTATAACACTTTCTTTGTATAAAGTACAACCTTGTGAGATTATTGCCATTTGGCAATTTTTAATGATTGAAGGGGGAGAGGGGGAAGTATTTTTAGAATGTTAAAAATGCCTTTTTTTTAAATAAA
>CATKWJ010001067.1:0-44172 GCA_949825065.1 Odontocerum albicorne
AAAACCCTTTAGTAGTATACTTTCATTATATGCAGTTCAACCCAGTGGATTTATTGCTATGTATCAATTTATTCCGACCAACCATAAGGGTGTTAAAGATGTATGAGTAAAAAACAGACTTGAACCTTTTTTTTTTATTTTGTTACCAACGGGGATCGGGCCCACAACCTCCAGTTTGAAAGACAAGTGTATTGCCGACTAGATTATTGAGGTCATCATGGTAAGGTGTTTAAAAAAATATCCAGTAAGATAAGTTTTTATAATAATAAAATGACAATTTATATAGGTCTGCTCAGAGAACAAACTCTCATCTAGGTTGTAACTCGGGATTTGAACCCACTTTTATTGACAGATTACAAATACAACATAAAGGATAGGAAGGTGGTGTCTGCAGCCATTGAATTAGGAACTTCCCCGTATCTGCATATGTTCAGAAAAGCATTTTCGGCAAGAAACCCATGTAAAACTTACCAAGATAAGACGAACTATAAAGATACCTTTGTAGCTCTTCCGATATATGATAGTAACACATTCGGATTTAGGTGTAGAGTAATTTAGTTTTTAGTTTTTAAAATATTCTATTCCAAACAAATCTTTCATTTACCCAATTATTATCTTTAAACATATATGTACACGTACATTGTAGAATGTTGGTTAAATCTGTTTTGTATAAATATGGCCAATTTATTTTTAATTATATCCACATGAAATAAATATGAAGTTTTGACAAACAAACTTATTTTATTATTTCACTGTTTAAAATAAATGTTTAATTTCCCTGTTTAAATTCCCATCTGGCGAGTTTATTTTCACATTGAGGATTTAATTTGACACAAGCGAGAATTCACAAACATCCTGCTTATGAACCCAGTACAACGGTGTGTCTGATGAATTTGCTGGTGAGCAACGGCTTACGCACTTAAAGAAGAGAAAGGATGACAGCAACATCAACTTAACGGCATAACATCGCTTTTCAACTATTAGGTGTTAACATAAGTTGTGTCCTTTTTTTTTCAATTTAAAAATGAGCACCAAAAGTAAAACAAAATGGGAAAAATTATACGTTATTCGAAAGAAATATTCTGCTCTACAAGATATTGTGTTTGCTTTAACGTTACATATATTATTTTATTTGATTACAAGCCTTCAAAATGGAATGTCAAGTAGACGAAAGTGAGCATTTTCGACACTTTCGGGATCTTCATGAAAAATATAGTTTAAGCGGTCCTCATCGAAGTTCACTGGTCGTCCGGAAGGCTCCATGTCTTTCAGGTCGAAATTACCGTCTTTGAAACGCAAACACCATCGACGAGCTGTCCTTTAATTCATAGCATCTTCACAGTATACTTCGCAAATATCGCGAGCAGCTTTGGCAGCTTTATTCCCTCGATTGAACGCGAACAGAAGGAGGTGTCGAAAATGCTCACTTTCATCTACTTGACATTCCATTTTGAAGGCTTTTAATCAAATAAAATAATATATGTAACGTAAAAGCAAACACAATATCTTGTAGAGCAGAATATTTTCTTTCGAATGACGTATAACCTTTACCATTTTGTTTTACATTTGTTAACACCTAATAATTTGATGTTGGAATGGTAAAATAATCCTCGACTACGAGGCCTAACAACGATGACGACAAAAAAAAACTCCGAGGCACTGCTTCGCTTTCCAACTGATTTGACGTAGGAATGGCGAGGAGAACCTCGACTACGAAGCCCAGCAAGGACTCCAAAAACATTAATACTAATAGTTTTATAAAGTAATGATACTTTGGTGTTTTGATAACCAGTGCAAGAATATTTACTATCATCGAGTTTCTAAATATGGAAACAATACGAGAATTGTTCTTAAAGGAATGTTTCCAGTTATACAATATTGTTTTTGTACAATAAAAGAGTATCAAATAAGCACTTTATTATATCATTTGATTGTATTACAAATTGGTTGTATAATGTACAACCTAGCGGACTTATTATCATATAGCAATATCGAGTATGGTGAAAAAGTATCATGTTTCGGTCAATGTGTTTTAAATGATAACTTAATTTCATGCTTTTATTTTATTTATTTATTTACAGGACAAATAATTGTAATAAAGATATAGTTTATGAAAACTTAAACAAAATAAAAACAGGTAATTAAAAGTAGACACTACTTTATATGGATCTGAGTATGTTTCCTTTCACAATTTATATGGATCTGAGTTCGTTTCCTTTCACTAATTATATATAGTAGATCTAAGTATGTTTCCTTTCACTATTTATATGGATCTGAGTATGTGTCATTTCACAATTTATATGGATCTGAGTATGTTTCCTTTCACAATTTATATGGATCTGAGTTCGTTTCCTTTCACAATTTATGTAGATCTAAGTATGTTTCCTTTCACTATTTATATGGATCTGAGTATGTTTCTTTTCACAATTTATATCGATCTGAGTATGTTTCATTTTACAATTTATGTGGATCTGAGAATGTTCCCTTTCACAATGTATGTGAATCTGAGTATGTTTCCTTTCACAATTTATATGGATCTGAGTATGTTCCCTTTCACAATGTATGTGGATCTGAGTATGTTTCCTTTCACAATTTATGTGGATCTGAGTATGTTTCGTTTCACAATTTATGTGGATCTCAGTATGTTTCCTTTCACAAATTATATGGATCTGAGTATGTTTCATTTCACAATTTATCTGAGTATGTTTCCTTTCACAATTTATGTAGATCTAAGTATGTTTCCTTTCACTATTTGTATGGATCTGAGTATGTTTCTTTTCACAATTTATATCGATCTGAGTATGTTTCATTTTACAATTTATGTGGATCTGAGAATGTTCCCTTTCACAATGTATGTGGATCTGAGTATGTTTCCTTTCACAATTTATGTGGATCTGAGTATGTTTCCTTTCATTATTTATATGGATCTCAGTATGTTTCCTTTCACAATTCATATGGATCCTTTCATTTTCGTGCCCCCAAAAAACTAGGCTATAGCCTGTATCTTATTGAGAGCATATAAAAATGGAAAAGTAAGTTAATGCTTTTTACTGGTTGTTCAAAATACTTTAGGTTATTATTTTTCTACATATTACTGAAACTCTTCCGACAATCTTCAATTTTTGACAATATAGACGTTGGTGCGCCTTGCAGTCCATGGGATACGAAGCATCAGCATTCAGTACCATATCTCGAAGGCATCTATCATGATTATTTCCTTTTTTCATTGATTAATATGCAGCGACTAATAAAACACACATGATATATTGAATTATTATTGAGAAGAAGTTTGGGACTGGCGGTATCTTTTCTGGTGACTGCGGAGATCAATTGTCAATCCACGGATACGGCACACCAGTATCGCCACATCAAATCCTGCTCCTGGGATCCACGCTTTGATCTCTCGCTTGAATTTGAGGTTCTCAAGTGAATTTTCATCACACAACTTGCCTCAAAAAAGCACTTGGTGCTACTGATTTCGTTGCAGAGTAGACTGGAGGAACAACTCGTAGCTCCTCGTAGGCATTGTGGCAATACAATATTACCGTACACGTAAAAATATTAATAATCACCTTGACGTACTTTGATTTTATTGTTTTTTATACACCCAGGTTTACCTGGGTAAAAGAAAATAAGCGTCTTCTCACTAGTCTACGGAGGTCATCATTACTTATGTTATTGGATTGTCATGGTGGTATTTTATATTTTTTTTAGTTTTATCCTCTTAAATGTAATTAATGAGGCTATTATTGGTTACTATTTGATTCTGATTCGGGCGACCAGATCATCAAAAAACACTTGTCCATCCTACATATGTAAACTTGGCATCATCATGAAGTCACCAGTTTGGTGGATTTAAAAACACTGCGTTGTGTAATTGTTCATATTGTGTAACGAGATCTATCGAATGGTTATGCGAATTGTCAAAACGATGACATTGACACTTTCAAAATAATCAAGTAACATCTAGCAATAGCAAAATTGAAAATGATAGCCCTATAAAAAATAATGACACATTTATCTTGTAGGATTCTTGTTTATTGCAACAGCATTTAAATTATCTAACAAAATTGATATTTTCATCGGACAGGTTTGTCACATTTACTATTGGATAAAAAATTTACTGAGTTCATAAAAAAATATAAATTGAAAATCTTGTACAAAGAGAAAAATTCATATCTCTGAATCGATATGATAATAATAATTATATTGGCATGCTGCTGTCAGATAATTAAAATTGCTGCACGAACTTTTTTATACGGATTTGACCTAATTAAATCAAATAAAATACAATAATATAAGAAACATTGTCATTATTTGAGATAAATCTCGAATACTAATAATAAGAGTAATGATTACTCGTGTAATTATTTGAGATAAATCTCGAATACTAATAATAAGAGTAATGATTACTCATGTAATTATTTGAGATAAATCTCGAATACTAATAATAAGAGTAATGATTACTCATGTAATTATTTGAGATAAATCTCGAATACTAATAATAAGAGTATTGATTACTTATGTAATTATTTGAGATAAATCTTGAATACTAATAATAAGAGTAATGATTACTTATGTAATTATTTGAGATAAATCTCGAATACTAATAATAAGAGTAATGATTACTCATGTAATTATTTGAGATAAATCTCGAATACTAATAATAAGAGTAATGATTACTTATGTAATTATTTGAGATAAATCTCGAATACTAATAATACGAGTAATGATTACTCATGTTTCCCTGTTAACCCTTACAGGCACAGGTAAACTTCACTTATTTTTACTCAGGCTGCACAAAAAATAAAAAGTCAAGTTTCTCATTATTTTTTTTTAATGTGTTTGAAAAATGATACATACAAATGCTAAATTAACATATTTCCACTTCCTCGGTAAGTCAAGGAACTCCTGGTGAGGTGGTACAACTTATGTGCGAGTAGTCCATATTTACACTGGTATTTCTAATGTACCACCAAATAATGCCGAAATACATCCAAGTAAAATTAATTTTTAACCTTAATATAAATTTACCACAATAACTGAAGTCAATTTTATCACAACATAGCTATTTTTTATTAAAATTTAATACAAATATATAACGTTTTCTTTTATACGCACAAGTCGGCACACCAAGAACAACTAACTGTCGATAATATTAGAAGTTAAATGAATTTGAACAGGACCAGACCTGCAGCTGTGCGGATATGAGTCATAAGTATTATATTATACGAAGTGGTACATAATCTGAGCGTTCGTGCAGCAATAGAGAAAGGTTTAATAAGTGGTACATTGCGTGTATCATTGTGCAGTACTGCGTCAAAATAAGGTGGTACATAACGTGGGCCACTAAGCCTGTAAGAGTTAAGTGGCTCCAGTGTATTTGAGTTGGAGCGCCCTTGAGATGAGTTTGCTTTCTAAACGGCGCAATGTTAATTGTCCTTTTATTATTATTCAGAAGCTTTATCATTAATTTATCCACCGAGATAAGGATAAATTAATGATAAAGCATTAATGATAACATTCATATCAAAAAATTCGATTAGCCAAATTATTTCGTCCGCGACAGGTATTGCTCTGAATACCTCAGTTGGTGAATACGATTCGTGATAAACCTTATGTATTGAAGGGAGAATAGTCAGGGCCAACCTTAGGCAGTCCAAACTTTGCACCGAGGCCCGCAATTTTCTAGGCAGATCCTACATACAGTCATTTAGATTTATCAATTCACATTTTATTTAATTTTTTGAAACAACATCTTTCTTGCATAAAATTACTTAAAATATTCTATATAATTGATTTTTTTTTTGGTAAAATTATATACATTTTCAATAGAATTTGTGTTCAACATCTAAGGATCTTTAATCGCCAGAATTTATAGAATCTTTCGTACTGATTTTAGTACCCATAAAACAATCCTATAATATGGAGATATTTCTAACATTATATTCTCCGAAACTGTCTGGGAAGTAACGGCCAAGCGAATGGTTGGTAGACAGAAGAAGCGCTATATGATACGAACATTCTGCGAAAGTTGCTAGCATTGCGTGGGGCGCCTGAAGATTAGAGAGCAGGTACTCATGATCGTGGGAAGTGGAGAAATATCTGTTCTTGAGATGATGGCGTCTCAGCAGCTGGACGTGTAAGAAACAATCCGCGTGCTTCAAACATGTGTTGACGTTACCAAACAGCTCAGCAAGATGTCTGTGGCGTATAGACTAGGGATGTTCTCTCTCAGAAGATCAAATGATTAACTTGAAAGAGCAGCTCAAGGTTGGCGTTGAAATGGTGAAGGTATCCTCAACTACGAGGCCCAGAAACGACTCATACGATGTTCTCCAAAAATAGAACTGCGTATCTGTAAGCACGTATGTTCCTTCCGATCCAATATTTGGTTGCATCCTCAACGTTTAAAGCAATCACATGCTGGTCCGTTGAAAGCGTGATACTGGACAATGCTCTCACGATATAAGATAAATATATGTCATGATTTACCGAAGCTATTAAATATATCCCTTTTAAATATTGAATCCAGTTTACTCTATAATATAATGACCACATCAAACGACTGGAGCTGGTGTATAAAAAAATTACAAAACGTAAGTTTTCAGACGTATACAGCATTTGTGTCGAATGAAGATGCACGTGGAATGCTGTGCTCCGAATCCAAACTTGAGCAAACCATCGTATTTTCACTGATTGAACTAAAGAAAATAATTTATGAACTAGTTGTAACCCGTGAAATATTCACGGAAGTAAAACAAATTATACATTTTTTAAATACCGAATAGAGCAAGATCAGCTTAAAGTTTTTTGGGTTCATTAATGTTTAAAGTTTAAAATAAAAAAAAGGTACATCTTGATTGATGAATTATTTAATTCTCAAAAATCTCTTTATGCATGATGTTTTGTGTATAAACATTACTGTTGTTCAATTTAAATCGTTGATAAAGTTTTCCTCGAAGACTTGTTTTAGATATATTGACTTAAATGTTTTCGCGTTTCCGACATTTTGAAAAAGCCACATATAATTGTCTGCATTCAAAAAAAGAGCATAAGATAAATAAACACAAGTTATTATAAGGTTCAATATAATAGGAAATAAATGAATTATTTAATGAATTACAATTCAAAATAAATTGACAATGTCCCCTTTTACACCGGTTCGTTCAGTATAATTTCAATCTGTTTCGAAGTAGTAAACACAAGTAATTATAAGGTTCAATATAATAGGAAATAAATGAATTATTTAATGAACTACAATTCTAAATAAATTGGTATCATCCCCTTTTCCACCGGTTCGTTCAGTAGAATTTCAATATGTTTCGAAGTATTCCTCTCTCGCTCTCTTGTATTCAAAATTTAATTCACGTATTCTTTCTTTGGCGACAACCGTGCGGGTTTTGGCCTATTTATATTGTGATACTCGATGAGTTTCGGATGTACTCGTAACACAGTTTATATTAATATAAAAATATTTTATTTGAGAAAGTAAAATAATGTTGCAATCTATTCTCTTCTGTGATCATTCAATTCAATTATCAAATAATTCAAAATAGGTTGAACTTATGTCCGCACGTAATTATTGAAATTACGAGAGGTTTATTTCGACCATGGGATCCAATTGCGAATATTTTAGATATTTTTTTCCTGTTTTATCTCAAGTCTTGATCTTACATGCAACTACCGGGATATTTTATAGAGTATATCTTCGAATTTTTTAAATATTAAAAATTCAATGTGAAGAAGGAAAGAAAATCTAGTCATACCATGGCGCCTGATTTACGAGTATGTTTCAAATAAACAAACACGCTCCCTGAGAAACATATTAAAGGCATTAAAATTGCCGCGAAAATTGTCTGAGACCACAGCATATGTATTACCCAATCGTAACGGTATAACCCTACCAATTTGTAACGGTATAGCCCTACCAGTTTCAAGGTTTTCCCCTCATCACCAGGGGAGCACAAACAAGACGTGATGAGGTGAAAGCCTTGAAACCGGTAGAGTTATGCCGTTACAAAAAGTGGAATAAACAGTGTTTGATAAAAATAAATTACAATGTCTTTGAACCTCCACAATGTTAATGATTTAACTATAAATAATCTAATGGTTAGTTGTACAATTCCCACACCGAAATATTACTGCAATCTTATACTTTTCAAACGAATTGTATCAAATTTATTAACCGGTACAAATATATATATATATATATATATATATATATATATATATATATATATATATATATATATATATATATATATATATATATATATATATATATATATATATATATATATATATATATATATATATATATATATATATATATAAATATATATATATATATATATATATATATATATATATATATATATATATATATATATATATATATATATATATATATATATATATATATATATATATATATATATATATATATATTTAGTAAGAAACTAAAAACGAATATTGTCGGGTTTACAGCAACATCAGACAGAATGGCAATGCTGACAATTAAAATTAATAAAAGATACAACCTTCAAATTATTCAAGTCTACGCACCCACAACAAGCCACAATGACGAAGAAATTGAAAAATTCTACGACGACCTTAGGAATCTTAATGGAAAAAAGAAAAACCACTTTAAAATTATCATGGGAGACTTTAACGCAAAAATTGGACAAACCAGAGAAGATGAAGAGTGCACGGGTAATTTTGGATACGGGGAAAGAAACGAAAGAGGAAACCGAATGATAGAATTTTCGCAAGCGGAAAAAATGTACGTATCAAATACGCTCTTTAAAAAGAGATCACAAAGAAGGTGGACGTGGAGAGGGCCAAATGGCACATTAAACGAAATAGACTACATACTGGTTAATAATAAAAGAATGATTGAAGACTGTAAGGTAATTAACAGATTCAACACGGGAAGTGACCACAGACTTGTACAGTCCACCATCAAAATAAACACAAAAATGGAGAAATATAAACTTATCAAGAGCCAAAAGACAAGAATAAATATAGAAGCACTGCTCTCAAATAAAAGAGAAGAGTTCCGTTACCAAACAAAATGCAAACTCCAAGCTCATACGAGAGAAGGAAACCGAGAAAATATAGAATTATGGAGTGAAACTATAATGGATGAAATAAAAGAAATCGCATTAAATGTGGGGGGGAAACCCCAAAAACCCAGAGACTCAAAAATTTCAGACGACACAAAACAACTCATGACAAAAAGAAGGGACTTCAAAAAAGACGATAGTATACGACAATCAATCGAATATACCGAACTATGCAAAACCGTAAGAAAAAAGGTAAAAGAAGATATAAGGAAATACAACTTAAACCTAATACAAAAGACAATAGAGCAGAACCGTAGCTACAAAAGAACCTCCCAAATGCTAAGTGACGGAAACAAACAAATAACGGCCCTGCTCAAAAAGGATAACAGCAAAACCGAAAATCGGGAAGAAATCATAAGGCGAGTCCACGAATTCTACTCAGAACTATTTCAAGACATTGGAAACACGAGAGATAGACCGAACAACCAAACAAATGAACAGGTTCCTGAAGTTCTTATTAGAGAAGTTGAAAAAACCATAAATAGTATGAAAAACGGAAAATCGGCAGGAGATGACGGCATAACAATAGAAATTCTTAAGGCAGCAGGAGATGAAATATATCCCATCTTAGCAAAAATAATGACACATTGCATTAACAACGGGAAAATTCCCACAAAATGGAATACAGCAAAAGTGATTCTTCTTCATAAGAAAGGGGACAAAAGCGACTTAAAGAACTATAGACCCATCAGTCTCATGCCAATCATTTACAAAGTATTTACAAAAATAATAACAACTAGAATACAAAAACAGCTAGACGATATGCAACCAAGAGAACAAGCTGGATTTAGAAGTGGATATAGTACAATGGACCATATACACACAATGAGGCAAGTAATAGCAACATCGAATGAATATCGAAGACCCCTAAGCATGTGCTTCATAGACTTTGAAAAAGCATTCGACTCTGTAAAACACGAATACATATTTGAAGCACTCAGGAAACAAGGAATACAACCGGCTTATATATATATATATATATATATATATATATATATATATATATATATATATATATATATATATATATATATATATATATATATATATATATATATATATATATCATATAAAAACTGGCGTTCTGTCCTCTCTGCTTACCCCTGCTTGAAAACTGTATGATGTATGTAGGTATGTACCCTTCCAAATATCGGTGATGTGGATATGTTGAAGAGCTTACATAGCTGGGATATAACATAGTATTCAGTCCCATTAACTACTGTGTAGGTACGTAACTCGCAGTTCGTCATCGTTCACTTCGGTAATACTGTATGTAGATAGGTCACAGTATTCACACCTGTCGAGTGCGTGTAAGTATTGTTACCATATGACCTCTTTAACCAGACTCGGACTCTTTATTATTTATTTTTGATTATTTATTGTTACCGGATAACCTCTTTAACCAGACTCGAACTCATTATTTATTTTTTATTGTTACCAGATGACCTCTTTAACCAGACTCGGACTCATTATTTATTTTTTATTGTTACCAGATGACCTCTTTAACCAGACTCGGACTCCTTATTATTTATTTTTGATTATTTATTGTTACCAGATAACCTCTTTAACCAGACTCGGACACCTTATTATTTATTTTTGATTTTTTAAGGTACTATTTGGAATTGAATACGAAACTTGGAACATTTTTTTGTTTTCTGCAATTAATTATTGTATTAGTATAAATATTTTTATATCTTGTTTATTATTCGTGTTTCATTTTTCATTGTTTTTTTTTAAGTTCTGATGGTTTCTATTTCTTGTGTAATTTTTAGTATTTTTTTCCATTAATTTTCTTTTGAACTGTTTTGCTTTATTTAAGGGCTCTTCGCAAATGAACAAATAAAACATAAAGACATAACTTAAAAGTAAATATGTATAAGAACACTGACAAATAGTACGAGTATTAATATTGAGGTGAAAATTTAAAAAAAATGTAAGTAAAATTTAAAAAAATATTCCTTTCAAATTGACCGGCCAAGTTTGCCAATACTACCGGAGCGATCTCCAATACGCACCGGACGGAAACGAAAATTCATATAGGGCAGACAGAGACATACAGTAAACCGTGAGACAGCGATATTTCATATTCACTCAGCGTCTCGAGGTGCGTTGGTGCTCAGCGCACCAGCGCACCCGGTGCCAGCTGCCGCTGCTTTGGTTTGTCTTTGCATTAAAACTGTTTAATTTCTTAATATTGTATTGTGAAATATTGTAATAAAACTGTAATATTGTATTGCGAAATAATAAAAGTGTTTAATATTGCGGCGATGAATTTGCGGTGTCAATGAATGAAATATGGTGGAATGAAAACATGGACAGCACAATGTTTTTGGGTAAGATGTCGAAGGGATCTTTTAAAAGATTTGGACATGTGGAAATAACGAAGGATAAAAGTATGACTAAGCAAATATACAAGTCAGCAGTGCACGTTGTGCGTAGAAGAGATATACCGAAGAAAACAAAACATGACCATGTATGACAGAATGAAGTGATACGGAATGAAGTGATAAGGGATGATGTGTTAAGTAAGATAAATAAAATAACTTAAGGCTGATGTCTTAAGTAAGATGAATAAGAGTACGATGAGATAGTTTGGGCATGTAGAACGAATGAATGAAGAAAGATTAACAAAACAGATGCACAGTGCAGATGCGAGTGAAAGGTGTATGAGAGGAAGACTAAAGAAAGTATGTTTGGATCAAGCGAATGATACTCTGTAAGAAAGAAAGTAAAAATTCAGAGGAATCGTAATGTTTGTATGAGAATGTGTATGAATGTGGAAGAAGTTAAGGATGTATGCCGAGTTAGGAAAGTATGACACTGTCCTCTATGTCATGATGGTATGCATGTATGTTAAGTGAGAAGAATGAATAATATAATAATATGTGTATTGCATGATGTATGAATATGTAGGAGGCGAATGTTGTGTGCTTGAATAGAAATGTTTGGAAATATATTCTCTGCGTGATGATATGTGTATGTATGAATGTACGTGTTGTGGGTAGAAAATAAATTTAAAAAAATTGAAAAAGTTGTAATTTCGATAAAAAAATAATTATAACGTACGTATAGCGCCTTTGACGACCTGAAGAACAGCTGGACATCTTTAGAAAACCACGCATTATTACGCGCGGAAACTCCATTGAAAATCAGTTTCTAGGAAGACCCCCTAAGAGATGAAAGCATATATGGGTGTTCACATCCCAGGAGATGCCATCTCATAAAAATATCTAATCGTAGATGTAAAGAGTAAGTTTAAAAAAGGTGATGAAGATTTTTTCGTTCCGAACATTTTTTAATCAACAAACGTAAGGTTCTCGTACATTTACAAAAAGTAATGAAGTTTGACGCCCACACTTCCAGTTAATGGACCATACTTATACTTATATACTCGTATATCGTTTATTTTAGGCAATTTACCTTGTAAATCTGTAGCGTTCAACCGAACTTTATGGTGAATGTTAATTATCTTGAAAATAAACCTCTGTTTATGTCACGCTGTGATATTGTGGATCCTGTTATTCAAGTGTAAGGATAGTTTGCATACTTATACACATTTTGTATGACATAATCTAAAAAAATGATTCTGAAAAGAACACCTGAAATCTTAATTCTGTACACTTGTGACGTAATGAGGTTTAAAAGTTATGTGACGTAATTTCGATGCCATTTCTGCAATTTTGATATAAATTGAATACAAATGGTCTATGTGCAAATATAGTATGCTATATGGAATATATGGAAAAATGATTCAACCCTTTAATTTTTTAATACATGTTCCGATATAAATAATTTAATTGCGTTGCATTGTACGATCAAGTATGATATGATTTTTTTTAAATAAATACCTTATATCAAAATATAGAATACATATTTCACTGGATTTATAGTTTTCTACGCATTATGGCTTGTTTGATTTTTCAAGTAAACAAATAAATTGTGGTTTCTGGGTTGGAAAAAAGGATATCTTCATATACGAGTATATTTGTCTACTTCTCGTATATTACATTAATATTCAGTGACAGTCTCGTCTTGTAATTTTAAAGCTGTGATGTATTATAATAATATTACTTCGTTTTATATACAAAATGCACAATTTTCTAACATTGGTTTAAGGTACGAGAGTGGATCAAACATAAACGAGACTTTTGTTTTAGATCGCGTAATTATAAACGGAGAGCGCGGCCGTCTCGAGGAGTGTTGGGTAGGGATATCAGGATTGGGTAGATTGATCGGCCGGCCTCGCCAGATTCCGTCATTAGTATGGCACACGATGTCTGAGAAAGAGGTGCACCCGTCGATTGCGCAACGCATAATTATCAAGTTTCTTGCTTGTAAGGACTTAAAACCAGCCGAAATTCTGCGGAAACTGACGGCACAGTTCGGGGATAAAACACGGTCAAAGCTACGTGTGTTTGCCTGGCATAAGGAGTTCATATTTAGAATTTTTAAAGGGTTTATGCAATTTACGTTTATGGTTGGTAATGCTAATTCGATAACGGTCCTTAATTATTATTATCGTGTTTACTTTATGTGCACGAAATAGAATATCAAATTTGATTGGCTTGAATAAAACCATTTACGATTTATTGTGATCTCTGGAATATACATTCAAACTCTTCTTCTTCTTTATCTTAAGTTAGACCTATGGTGGGTTATCATCAAGACAACCTAGATCTCTTGAGAAGTTGACTCCCAATTGTTCTTTCAACTTTTTAACGATTTTCCTGGGAGACGTTTCTTGGACTACTACGCAGGTAACTTTTGAATTATTTACCCTTTTCATCTGGCCTTACCGGTGTCATCAGTTGTGTCTGCCTCATCTCACAATATCTTCTACTTCACACATATCCCTGATACAGGAGTATCTAACTATATATCTACTTGTTTTGCCTATACAACCTTCATAGCCTAGTGGTAAGATTCTCGACATCCACGTGGGAGTTTTGAGTTCGATGGTACCAAAAAAAAGCGTTCTAGTCTGGTTAAAGCGTTCGTTTGCGAGTAAACGCACCGAGTGGTAGTGTTGCCAACACGTTCAATGACTAACATTGAGTTCCGTATCTACTCCAGAAGCTCTAAACCTAAAGACTCGATTACAGGAGTCGAAGACAATATTGTCTCACGGCCATGCTCTTATATGTATCCGAATCACTAATTCGGATATATTTAAGTGTACTATATTAAAAAAAGTGTTTATCTAGCAATAACTGGAAGGGTTTTTATTTCATTGGCTCTGAGCATACTTTATAGTAGCGATCAAGTTTATAAAAAGAAGGTCTATGTGTGAAGTTTACAAAAAGAAACCGATATTATTAATTTTGAAATTCTAAGAAGTAAAGCCAAAACCATTTCACATCTTATACGATGTCATATCACAAAATTGTATATTATCTTTGAAGAAAGGTATAGGAATTCTAAAATGTAAACGATATTTTAAAGATAAGCAATTAAAAGTTAAATGAAATGAAAAATATATATTCAAACTCATTGTGTATACAATCAAATTTGTAATTTATTTGATCAAATACTGTTTATTCCACTTTATTGTAACGGCATAACCCTACCGGTTTCAAGGCTTTCACCTCATCTTCAGGGGAGCACCCTTGAAACCGGCAGGGTTATACCGTCACAAATAAGTAGAATAAACAGTGTTTGATAAAATAAATTACAATGTCTTTAAAATTCCACAACGTTAATGCCTTAACTATAAACAATACAATAACATTTTATTTCTTTGAATACAATTATTAATTGTAATTTATTTTTATCAAACACTGTTTATTCCACTTTTTTGTGACGTATAACCCTACCGGTTTCAAGGCTTTCACCTCATCTTCAGGGTAGCACAAACAATACTCCCTGAAGATGAGGTGAAAACCTTGAAATCGGCAGGGTTATACCGTCACAAAAAAGTGGAATAAACAGTGTTTGATAAAAATAAATTACAATGTCTTTAAACCTCCACAACGTTAATGCCTTAACTATAAACAACATACAATTATTAAGATTAAATAATGAGTCCATTTTTATAAATTGTTTAAACTACGCAAAAATGCCATTTTTCAAGTTAGCATAATATTTCGACAATGTTATTTTCTAACAGAGAACAGCACGTTTAGCTTAAAAACTAGTTTGATATGCGTCGGCAGGTTACAAAAAGCTTTTAACTTAAAAAGAGTTATGTGGACGGGTTAGACGGAAAAATAATCACTGTTGATTAATGAGATCAAAAAATTTAACTTGTTTCTCGACAATTATAAATGATCATTGAAAGAAATATTGTCAGCGGAAATAAATTAAGGTTGGACTTAATCTGCACTCATGACTTAATAGAGGGCTTATCCACGTCACGTCTCTCAGGGCCACGGCCCAAGGGGGGCCATATATTACTACAATTTATTGCGAAATTTGATTGCCAAATTCACATATTTCATTTGCTAAATATTTATTAAATAAATGTGTCTATTTCCTGACAGGCCGTACCGAGTTTATTATGTTTTAAATTTGATTGACTGGTAAGTAATAAACCTTTTCAAAAATAATACGTATATTTAAAAAAAAATCGAATTGAACTTTCAACATTTGAATAAAGTATTATTACTTAGTCATTTCATTTTCGTTCATACATCTTGTTGCTGCCTGATTTATACTTTCATGAGTAATATTTTTTTAGGACAAATATAAAACGACGGCCGCCGTGGCTTAGTTGGTAAGACGCTTGTCTTCCAGCCCAGAGGTTGCGGGTTGTTGAAACCAGTGGCGGCCGGTGGACCAAATTATTGGGGGTTCACCAGAGTAGGTATCCAAATACCAAATAATATAAAGAAAAAAAAATATTACATACCTATTTATAAAGAAGTTCTATTCTCCGCTCTTTTTGTTTAGCAAAGACCCAATGAATCTTATTAAAATCAGGTACAGACTGAATTAGCTCTTTTTCGATGCTTAATATTGATAAAGCGTTCAGTCTGTCCTGTCTCATTGTATTTCTCAAAAATGATTTTATCCTTTTTAAATTGCAATTGTTTGAATAAAATATCACGGTGTGGCAGAATTTTTTGGAAAAATTTACGCAAACAAACACAATAAATAATCGAAATAGTTATGTTTATCCTGCAAATGGCTCGTAATATTATATAGATAGTTAGAGAAGCGTTTAGCCACGTGACGAAACTGGAAAAATATCATTGAAATCGAAAACGGAATTAATTACAAGTTAACTAAACAAAACAATAAAGGAAGAAAGTCGGTACCTAATTACGTAAGCAAAAACGTTTGTTAATTTGGAGACATATACTCGCAAAGATACATGTACTAAAAAGACGCCCCAGTTTGAACGCTAAGAACAAATCATCCCTTCTCTGCGGTGGTCATATTTAAAAAAAAACTTTAAATTGATGTATTACTATCCCAGCGACTTGTCATACGCGCCACTCTGACGTTTCCGGGATCACGTGCACGCACTACAAAGACTAAGAATTCCTAGAAATCCCTATTCAAATAGAGCTGTCTCAAGATTTTCTGTTCTCTTCTAATCGTGAGTAAATTATCAATTTTTCGAAAGATTTGGGACGATTCCAAATACGCACGGACAGCGGGTATCTTCCTACCTGCTCGCAGAATGCAAAACACATGTATACAAAAAATGTGCTCTAACAAATAGAGTTGCATATTATAGTGACATAAATATATATTATTTTTCATAAATATTGTTATGATAATATACATTTTCGCTATACTTCTTTAGGTGTTTATTGTTATATAAATTCAGTAGTTCGGCGCACGAAAGCACTAATGAGCCAGCCGCTACTGGTTGAAACCCAGTTTTTTTTAAAGTATTCCAGTCTGGTTTTCAGTTAAGGCTTGTCTAGTATATTTAAGGTTGGCTGGAAGATATTGCCACATGGTAACAAGCCCGTCAAAATGTACTATACACAACGAAAGTGTTATACAATTCAATATAAAGAAATTAATTTATTGAAAAAAAATTAATAATTTAAAACTTAATTTATATGCAAAATTTGTGAATTTTATAACACTAAAAAAAACTCATATGAGTAAAATTCGACCATTATTTTTCATTAAAAAAGTGGGTATTTAAAAAAAAATTTTTTTTAATCGTTAAACCAAGCTGATTTAATCACATTGAAAAAATATTTGAGAGCTGTTTATTTTGTTTGTCATTACAGACCAATTTAAGAATATTAAAAAAAAAAAAAGAAAATTTGTATCGATGTGTAAATATTTCACTATTTAAACTTATAGGATAGGAAGCGTTTTAGGCAATTTATAGGACAATATTTTCATTATAAGCGTATTTCGTTAAAAATTTTGAAATAAATTGTTCATAATTTTTTTTTAAAATTACGTTTTAATTTTGTTACCGAGTTAAGGCCACTTTTTCATAAAGATGTGCTAGAATTTATTTTAAATAACATAAAGATGTCATTAATCTAAATAAAATAAAGATGTCATCCTCAGTGAGATACAGGCAAAAGCCTAGTTTACTGGGGATACGACAAATGAAAGGCGACCAACCCAGATCCATTAAAATAATGTATGTCCAAATTAAATTACCTGTTGTTTTTTCGCAAATTATGTATATTTGTTGTCATGTGTAATAATAAATACTTATATTCTTTAAAAAAGTAGAAAGAAAAAGGAGTTGACAGAGAGGACAGATCATTACACTTTCATATTTTGAAACATACTCGTATATTTCGCCTCTTTTCCATCCATATACCTTGTCATACAAGTCGTATATTTTCTATAATATTTTACACTTCCTTCTTTCAAAATATCGTACACTTAATCCAATCATACTTTCCTATGCCTTCCTCTCCTAGCTCTACTTGTATTTGCACGGAATATTTGTTTTGTCAGTTTTTCTTCATTCATTCGTTTCACATACCCAAACCATCTTAGATTGCTTTTCTTAATCCTACTCAACACATCCTGTAGTTCATATCTTATAACTTTATTCCATGGTATCTCACTATCACGCCTTCCACTAAAATTTGCACTACATATTTGTTCAGTCAGTTTTCCTTCCTTCATTCGTTTCACGTACTCAAACCATCTTAGATTACTTTTCTTCATCTTACTCCACACAGTATTAAAATTTCACTTTTATCCCTACTCAGTTTATTCCGTATTATATCTTACATTATCCCCCAACAAATTCTTCCAAGTCTTAAATTTATTTAATCAAAGAAGTTGAAACAACTTTATAACAATTGCATTAGAGGTTTAAAAAAAATAAGGGTGAAATGGGATGAAACACTTGTTCTTAATAATTATTTTAAAAGAAATAAGTTGTTAATTAAGTATTGATTTTATATTATCAAACTAAATGTTTAAAGAACACTATCTGGAAAAAACAAGCATATGAATATCCAAAGCAAGGTGAGGATATACAAGACCTGTGTCCGCCCCATAATGATATACAGCATAGAGTCCAGAGCCGACACTGTCAGAACCAAAAATCTTCTTCGAACCAGCGAAATGAAGGTACTCAGGAGTATCGCTGGCAAAACCCTTCGTGATAGAGTACGAAACACGGAAATCCGAAGGATGTGCGAAGTTGAAGATATTGTCAGATGGGGACGACAGAGAAGAAGGTTCTGGAATGAACACGTATCCTGAATGGCGGAACCAAGATACGTAAGAATGGCCAGGGACAGTATCCCCCAAGCCAGCAGACCTCCAGAACGACCTCTCAAAATATGGAAAGACAGCTGGCAGTCGACGTCACAAGAGGCAAACAATGATGCAGGATCATAACAGGCCAACAGGCCTAAAATAAGAAGAAGAAGATGAGACTAAGAGTAATACTGAAAAAGAGTTTCAACTTATTATTGAAAAAAATATATTTGGTAGCTCAGGCATATGGTTTTTATACACAAAATATTTGATCGTTCCATTTAATTTTCATGTATACTTTTTTTATCAAGTTTGTATATCGTAAAATTTTTACTATAGAAAGTTGAAATAGATTCATGACGTTTTTTTAACTAGATGATAAGTAGACTATAAATAAAAAAAATTTACGGAGTTCAATTAGAAGTATGTCAAATTCAAATTTCTGACCATCCTTTTCGAGAAGAAATAGTCTTACGCCCAGCGTCCTTATCCCCCGGCTGATGCTAATGGAGTTTCCAAACCTGATTATCCCGGCATCCGAAGGCAAATTGATTTGGTCTAGGAGTTAAACGAATCCGAGGATCACATTTACCTCACACCATCAGTTTCACATATGTCCAAAAGCCATATTTTTCAAAACTAGATCTTAAAACGTCTTGGATAAGAATCTATTGAATATATTTTTATCAAGTCACATACATGTATTGAAAGTTGTTAATCAAAAGGCATCTTTTTCTTTTCCAAAAGATATCTCATTTTACCAATCGTTTTTCTATTCCCAATCAATGTCTGTCTGAAGGACCTTTTGGAAGCAAAAAAGCCGCTCCGTGAAAATCAGTTTTAGATCATTAGTTCGTACAAAAAGAGTCGGTAATTGAAACGTTTGCCCATGACTCGAGGGTCCATATTCCTCTGGATTCATCACAGGATGATTCGTGTCAAATCAGTTGAGTAATTGCCGTTTTGAAAAAAAAACATGATATGTCTAAGTTTATTTATAATTAAAGATTTGAACAATGGAAATAAAATAAATAACACAACGTTCCAATGTGAATAATACAAAGTATTTATTATCGTTTCGTCGTATACTCATTTCTGAGCGCCAGAATAAATACTTTTTTTCCGATAAGTTTTAATTTTTACTTTTTTTTGTTATGTATAACACATCGATCAAAAAGGCCCGGGACTAACCAACAGATGGCACCTCTAATAACAAATCCATACCATTCTCAGTTAGTACCAATCGTTAGAATTTACGTATCAAACTTTCATGACATTTCGACATTGTGTCATTGGTTTTAGTGACGCTACTTTTGCTGTTTTCAAAACAATGGAAAAAACCGAATTTCGTGTGTTGATAAAACATTGCTTTTTAATGAGAAAAAATATCATTCAAACTCAGCGATGGCTTGAAAAAGGTTATCCGGGCTCTGCTCCGTCGAAAATAACCATTTGTCGGTGGTATGCTGATTTCAAACGCGGTCGTACAGACACAAATGTTGCTGAAAGCTCTGGTCGTCTAAATGAGGCTGTTACACAAGAAAACATTAAAAAAAAAACTTCAAAATCGTGATGGAAAATCGCAAAGTAAACTTGCGTGAGATAGCTGACATCCTGAAGATATCATTTGGTAGTGTTTACACTATTTTGCATGAACATTTGGTCATGAAAAAGCTTTTTTCGAAATGGGTGCCGCGTTTGCTCACAATGGAACAGAAACAACAACGCATCGATGATTCAGAACACTATTTAAATAGTTCTAACGAGACCCCAATGTATTGTGATCTACAGTACCCGGCGGTAAGTAATACACATCGAGCTTAAGAAAGAGATTGTCGGCCATAATTGGCTAACTTCGACTTTGTAGAACGTCGTCTCTGTCATTCGAGCAAGTGTTCCGTCGCGAGACTGTTAGAGCATCGTACGACAGAGACAACGCTCTACAAAACCGAACTTAGCCGATTATGGTCGACAATATTTTTCTTAAACCCGATGTGTATTGCTCATCGCCGGGTACTGTACTTTATTTTAAAATACATTCATATATTTCCTTATCGGAATAGGCAGAGAGGACCGAGGGCTAGATTTTTCGTGATACATCTTTCGCTTTCTTCACATTCATAATTCACCACTTCAATGATCTAGTAGGTAAGACACCTGTATTTTAATTCAGGTGAAGAAAATTCGATTCCCGTTGTCACCTAGATTATTTAAAAAGGGTTTCAGTTTGATTTTCATTTAAGACTTGTTTAAACACTTTCTAGGTTGGTTTGAAGAGGTTACTATATAGCAACACACCAGCCAGGTTGTACTGGACACGACGAAAGTGTAACACAATACAGACTTCCAACTTTTCTGACATTTCACATTTTTTTCTTTTAAAATATCATTAATTTAGTCCATCATACTCGTACATTCCGTTGTTTATTTTGACACACTTTCCCTTTATATTCGCCCTGTAAATTTGTATGGCTACCCTTACTTTATCTATTCGTTCTATATGCCTTCACTACCTCTTTTTTATACAGCTTAATGCATTCGTCTACAGTTCATATTAATCCATAATTATTTTTATATATTATAATATTTCATATAATGACGTATTTTTTTCAGTGAACGCATTTCTACATTATTTATTTGGAGCCTTTTTTAACGTCTACGTTTCACTCCCACACATCAAAATTGATCCTATAATACTGTAAATCATCTTTTAATTTTTATACTATACGGTTCGAACATATTTGTTTTAGCGCCCCACTGAGTTTTTCGCGACACGCCGTTCAACATCTTTTTTCAAAATATTCCATTTTCTGTGAAAATATTACCAACTAGCAGAAATACTGAACTCGCTCTAATCTTTCATTATTCCTTGTATATATATAATATTAACTTATCTTTTCACACTTTTAAATTATTATGACTTTCATTCCCGTATCTTTTTTTTCACAACTCTTATATAATTTGCTATATTCATTCTAATTCGTTCGCATTCTCCTTTCATACAACCATGTCATCAGTATACTCGTAGAGGAATCATCACACATTCCAGATAGAAATTTTTATACCATCTATTGATTTCTGCAGTACTTATACATATGCGTCTATATGAATATGTAATAAACTAGGGTGGTATAGCAAATATGTTTTTCACTCACTTTGCCATATAAAACCACTTAGTCAAGGTACCATTCACTCTAATGCAGGCTCTTCTTTAGCATATATGCAATGTCACAATACCACGCATTAATTGCAATTATCATCACATTAATTTAATGTCAATATATAACTTACCTTGCTTCTGATTGTCATATTCTTTTCCATTCCGCAAATGCTGAAAACAACTTTAATTCCACACCCTATTCTTCTAAAAAAGCACAGTCCTCTGCATATAATTCCACACACTATTCTTCTAAATAAGCACAGTCATCTGCATATAATTCCACACACTATTCTTCTAAATAAGCACAGTCATCTGCATATAATTCCACACACTATTCTTCTAAATAAGCACAGTCATCTGCATATAATTCCACACCCTATTCTTCTAAATAACCACAGTCCTTTGCATATAATTCCACACACTATTCTTCTAAATAAGCACAGTCATCTGCATATAATTCCACACCCTATTCTTCTAAATAAGCACAGTCCTTTGCATATAATTCCACACCCTATTCTTCTAAATAAGCATAGTCATCTGCATATAATTCCACACACTATTCTTATAAATAAGCACAGTCCTTTGCATATAATTCCACACACTATCCTTCTAAATAAGCACAGTCTTCTGCATATAATTCCACACACTATTCTTCTAAATAAGCACAGTCATCTGCATATAATTCCACACCCTATTCTTCTAAATAAGCACAGTCCTTTGCATATAATTCCACACACTTTTCTTCTAAATAAGCACAGTCATCTGCATATAATTCCACACCCTATTCTTCTAAATAAGCACAGTCCTTTGCATATAATTCCACACACTATTCTTCTAAATAAGCACAGTCCTCTGCATATAATTCCACACCCTATTCTTGTAAATAAGCACAGTCCTCTGCATATAATTCCACACACTATTCTTCTAAATAAGCACAGTCATCTGCATATAATTCCACACCCTATTCTTCTAAATAAGCACAGTCCTTTGCATATAATTCCACACACTATTCTTCTAAATAAGCACAGTCCTCTGCATATAATTCCACACACTATTCTTCTAAATAAGCACAGTCATCTGCATATAATTCCACACCCTATTCTTCTAAATAAGCACAGTCCTCTGCATATAATTCCACACACTATTCTTCTAAATAAGCACAGTCCTCTGCATATAATTCCACACACTATTCTTCTAAATAAGCACAGTCATCTGCATATAATTCCACACCCTATTCTTCTAAATAAGCACAGTCCTCTGCATATAATTCCACACACTATTCTTCTAAATAAGCACAGTCATCTGCATATAATTCCACACCCTATTCTTCTAAATAAGCACAGTCCTTTGCATATAATTCCACACACTATTCTTCTAAATAAGCACAGTCCTTTGCATATAATTCCACACACTATTCTTCTAAATAAGCACAGTCATCTGCATATAATTCCACACCCTATTCTTCTAAATAAGCACAGTCCTTTGCGTATAATTCCACACACTATTCTTCTAAATAAGCATAGTCATCTGCATATAATTCCACACCCTATTCTTCTAAATAAGCACAGTCCTCTGCATATAATTCTTTGGTCAGAAGTCATTTGGAATATTGCTCTATAATATGGGCACCAGCAGGGATTACGTATTCACTTATGCTAGAAAGGATTCAGAAAAAAAATTTCCACTGTCTCTTCATGAGAGAGTATACTTAGATATTATCCCTGGCTTTATTCAAGTACCTTCTTACTGGAGATACTAAGTTACAGATCATTAGTGAGTAGAAGATGTCTTCGATTGGGTGTCCATTTTTTTTGTTTGCTCAGTGGTAATTTAGTTAACCCATCCATACTGAACATCATCGTTTGTATGTTCCGGATATTAATATGACATTACATCCATACATTGTTTTATCAAACTATAAGTTAAATCAACATGTCTTTGAAAATGCCAGTAGATTGAGCAATCACACTTTTAAATTGTGTTTATATACCTCATATAGACGTGTTTCATGTGTCGCTCAGCTCCTTCACGAAAAATCTCTTAAATTTTGTGTAATACTTGAAATAATTTCATTTTTCACATTAAATCAATAAACCTAGATGGAAAGTCGCTAGGACTTGTCCAGAAATATGTGTATTTGGGCCAACTTATTTCCTTTGTAGGTGGCATACCGGAGGAAATAGCACGTAGGATAAAACTAGCATGGAGTTCATTTGGACGTTTGAACAACATATTCAAAAGTAATCTCCTAATATCCTTGAAGCGAAGGGTCTACAACCAATGTATTCTCTCAGTACTTACGTATGGCTGCGAGATATGGACGCTCACAGTAAAGAACACACAAAAGCTCCAGACCGCACAAATTATATGCAAACGACCTGAAAAAATTAATGGAATTTAAATGAAGTTTAATCACTGACTTGTAACTATACCTCCGTGGCCTGGTGGTAAGGCACTTGTCTGCCGATCCGGAGGTTACGGGTTCGATCCCCGCTGGAACCCAGATTTTTTTTAAATAGGATTCCAGTCTGGTTAACACTTAGGGGCTATAAAAACATCTTTCTGGTTGGTTGGAAGAGATTGCCACATGGTAATAAACTCGTCAGGTTAAAAAATAATAATTAGGAGTTTAAATTAAGCGTAAACAATCGAAGGAAATTTTAATATCCTAACGGGGTTATAGAGAAATATTGATGCTAGTGTAAAATGAAATGAAGCGAATATTTTCCTACTAGTTTACGTATTAATTTTAACCTTAGCCTCATAAAACATAAAAGCAAGATAAATAATTTTGTTTTTCTCCGTTGCGCTAATCAAATTAATACCTCAACAGAATTACATTAATTTATGCTTCTCGGAAGAACACTTAGGGCGCTTCTCATGGAGGTAAAAAATGACGATAAACAATATTTTATTACTCTCGTGAGAAATACCGAGAGTGTCATGTACATTAGGAATATTTTAATAAGTACATAAAAACTATTTAAAAATGCCGCGTCTAATGCAAAACTTTATTGATTGAGATTTGTAGTAAAAGTTTGATCATACGATTTATTCCAAATAGAAAGTTGTCATTTTCAATCCAGCTACTCGTTTTTATCGTTTGAGTTTATCCTAATAAATTTCAACCGGCAAATAAATAAAGATGGGTCTGAATATGTGTGTTCAAAGTCTCTATTTTGCGTGTTTTTAAATTTTTGGATTTGTCAAGTTTAAATTGATGTAAACAATTGTCCCGTTGATTGAAAAAGTTTGTTTAATTTAAATTTTCAAGTGTTGAAAATATAAAGAAATGAAATGATGACTTCAGTGGCCTTGTTCACAGAAATATTGTTTTCAGACTCTAAATATTCGAGCTCAATTTCAAATACGATCCGAAAAAAGGTCCGTCCACTTTTTCATAAAAATCTTTTAAATGTTTTTGATTGACTGAGATATTGCATCAAGTGAAAAAATCCACAATTCTTGATGGTATTGTTTCTCAGGCTTCTTAGCCTTGCGACACCCCAAAATATAAAAATAAATAAAATTAAGCCTTCCTGACCCCCCTGCATAAACTTAATATCCTGCTGATATATGTCCACGTGACCACACAAATGTTGTACTTGCACAAAGACGATATGCCTTATTAGATAAGGATTTCTACTGTTTAACGTCACTAACAAAGCAGTTTAAGAGTTAACCTTTAACAGGGGTAACCATTGGAGTAAACAATTGTTTAAATATGGAAATATTTTTTTTAATTCATTTGTTTATTTTTCTCAAAACATGTGTATTTTTCCTTTTGTACACCTAAGAAATTTTTATTTTCGTGACCCCCCTTAAATTTCGCCAAGACTGTCGGGTCGCTACCCACAGCTAGAAAAAACGTTGCTTTATGGTACCCAATATATGATAAGTGTAATGCCGTACAACTCGATCAAGATTTTTCGCAGACTTTTAGGCATTTTTTTAAGATTATATTTGCTATATTCTTTGGCTGGACAAGGTTAGTTTTTAGCAATAACCTCGTGAAATGTGAATGAGTTCTATAAAGTGTAAAATACTATCATTTAATCTTTTTACTTCAGTAATTTTTTAAATTAACTTTTTGCGCTCTTTGTAAGAAAATTTCAAAGAATCAATTATATAAGCTGTACATTTAATAACCTTTTTTATGTTGGTATTAATATGCCTGGGGCTATAACATATACAACGAATATATGCCTGGGGCTATAACATATACAACGAATATATCCCTGGGGCTATAACATACACAATGAATATATCCCTGGAGCTGTAACATGTACAACGAATATATGCCTGGGGCTATAACATATACAACGAATATATGCCTGGGGCTATAACATATACAACGAATATATGCCTGGGGCTATAACATATACAACGAATATATGCCTGGGGCTATAACATATACAACGAATATATACCTGGGGCTATAACATATACAACGAATGTATGCCTGGGGCTATAACATATACAATGAATATATGCCTGGGGCTATGGCATATACAACGAATATATCCCTGGGGCTATAACATATACAACGAATGTATGCCTGGGGGTATAACATATACAACGAATATATGCCTATAGGCTAGGCTATAGCATATAAAACGAATATATGCCTTGGGCTATAACATATACAACGAATATACTCATATGCATGGGGCTATAACATATAAAACGAATATAAGCTTTAACATATAAAACGAATATGTGCCTGGGTCTATAACATATACAACGAAAAAATATTTGATAAAATTAATGTAAAAAATAAAACAGTAAATAAGATTATTGAACAACTTGCTAAGACATGTAGCAATGTATACGTATAAAAGAACATTATATTAACAAGTAAAAGATAAATAATATTTTGTTTCTTGAAAAAAAAAAACCAGAACTATAGTATTACAAAAACCGAACAATATCATTACTCAAACAACAGAAAATATAAAGAAAAAATACAGATAAATATAATATAATAAATTAAAAAAATATACGCAAGAATAACATTCGATATTTAAAACAAAAACAAACTAAATAATTTATAAATCTTATGCTTGAAACGATGTAAAAATCGTATGTAATTTTCCATGTACGAGTATTATAATATTGTATGTTAATTTTTGTGCAACACCCGCTAATACTCGAATGCCAATTTCTATATTATATACCACATTTTTTTAAGCAATCAAATACATTAATTTTGATAGAATATTGCATTATGTAATTAGTAGTACTTCACAAATTTCTGTAGATAAATGATCGACTTCTAAGCAACATCTTAACTATAGTTAAGATGTTGCTTGCATACAAAATCATATTCATAGTAAAATTGTGTATACAAAATCACATTCATAGTAAAATATAACATATACGAAACGCTGGATACTTACTGTCAGACATGAAACGTTGGATACTTATTGTAAGACATTGCGAAAGGACGTCATTGGTTACAAAACGGGCTAGTAACTTATTGTGTTATTAATATAATTATTGATTTCTAAGTTATTTATTAAATTGAAAAAAATAATATACTTTAGTCTTATATACTACGAACTCAATTAAAAAAATAGAACTTAGAATGATGTTGACAACCTCCATAGCCGTAAGACGCCTAACTTCCAGCTCAGGTGCTGTAGGTTCGATTCCCGTTGGTACCCGATTTAATATAAAAAGTATTCCAGTCCGGTTTTCATTCAATTTCTCTATAACACCTCTCTGGTTGGTTGGAAAAGATATATACATGGCAATAATGCCAACACTGTATACAACGAAAATGTAATATATAGTAAAAAGTTATTCACATTTTTGTAACATTCAAATTGTATTATATTATACTTGTATTAAAAATAACCTGTCGGGTTTATTTCCATGTCGCAATCTCTGACAACCAACCAAGCAGGTATTAAAGATACCTTAAATTAAAACCAGAGAGGAATCTGAGAAAAAAAAAGTGGTTTACAACGGGAAATGAACCTGGAATCCCGGTGTTTGAAGACGCCGAAATCTTATTAACTAGACCGCATAGGCAATAAATCATACCCGGGAGAAATTAAATCAATAAATTGATTTTTAAAGTACTGTTTACTGACTTTAGTCAATTGCCTCAAATTTGTTGTTTCGTCTCTGAAAACTGGAATTTATCCTTTAAAAATATTATTAATGTTAACCACACTACTACTTTAAATTTAAAAAATAACGTGAAATTAAGTAACGCGTTGGCTGGAGATTAAAAAAATAACAAATATAAATAAATATTTAAAAAATACGAGTTTAATTAAACTTTGTGTGAGAAAATTAATATATAATATTTTGTGCTAACCTTGCTGGCGCCAACAGCAAGTTTTTTTATGTATATTTATAATTTTTTTAATCATAATGATTAATTTATTTAAAAATGTTAAACTCGACCCAATTTGCAATCATTTCTCAATTTAATTATATGAGAATCTCCGTGGTCTAGTCGGTAAGACGCTTGCCTTCCAACATGGAGGTTCGATTCTAGATTATAACCCAGATTTTTTTAAATGATTCCAGACTAGTTTTTACTTAAGGCTTTTTTCTAGTTGGTTGGAATATATTGCTACATGGCAAAAGCCCACCATGTTGTACTGTATACAACGAAAGGGTAATACAATACAATGTGATTTAAAATATTTAAATTCCGTTGATATTCAATATTTAAAAAATGTATCAGTCTGGTTTTTATATTGTAGATATCTTTAACATCTTTCTGGTTGGTTGTAAGTGATTGCTATATGGTTATAAACACACCGGCTTGTCAGGGGAAGGGGGTTATGCCCCATTGCACTAGATATAGAAGCGTGTTTAATATAATATTTGTTAAGTTTATACTTAAAGTTTTATAAGCTGTCTTCAATGATAAATTTTATAGAGAAAAGCTTATTGACAGGGAATATTGTCTAAACGAGACAGCTTATAAAAATAATTTAATAAGCTGTCTTTAATAACTTTACAATAAACAAGGCTAGATAAAGACAGGGGAGAATATGTGTTGAATGAACGTAATTCGGTTGGGCACCGTATCAGATTTGAGTTAATTTCAATATAATTATACTTTACTCGGTCTTTCAATTCTGTATTCATTCTCAATCGTATTGTTAATAAGTCGATTTTCAGTAAAATTGAAGTTAAACCGTCTGAACCCAGGTTTAGTATAAAACAAAGGCCACCCGCGAGCAAGCCATCTATCTTACTTCTCCACAGGCGGGAAAAGCTTATTGACAGGGGATATTGTCTAAATGTGACGTTTAAAAACAAATATTTTAGCAAGGACTCAATCCTAGTTGACATAAACACCCAATTAGTCGGAACTGGCAACATGCGGGCAAGAAAAAAAATATATTACTGCGCCTGCGTGACGAGACAAAGTGAGCCAACATGGCGACAAGCTAAACAATGTACACATTTTGACGTTTCTGGAGATTTATAGTTTTATTTGGGTTAACAAGCTGTAATTTAAAACGTTTAAAGTTTTTTTGTTTTCGTTTATTTCTTGAAAGTTGATATGTTTAGCAAAATTAAACAATAGCACTTTTATCCTGCTCTGGGCAATATACGCTTATTCCGCTACTTGTTGTTATCAATATTCATAACTTTAATATGCTATTGTAAAAAGCCGTATCACACTATATGATATATTTTTCTGTTATATTTATTCAGTTAAACAACTTCTACATGCGGCGTTTACGCAAAATGCTTGATTTTGTGCGGCAGGATAAAATAAAATGGATAAGTTCTCACCGAAGTAAATATTTTTAGTATAATGGCGACCTTTAAATTTAAATGGCTACGCTAGCTCGGTCAAAGATGAAGAAATATTTGCTGTATGGCGAAATATCAAACACCTAAATGAACCAGGGAAGGTCCAAGCTTAGATTTTAGGACACCTGCAAAAAATACTTTTTCGGTCGTCCTAGATTTTCCACATAGAGAGGAGCAATCCAAAGATCGAAACCTGTGGAGAAGTAATGTTCGAGAATCGCAGCTTGTTCACGACCAGACTTCGCTAGCTAAGTTACTATTTACACTCTCAAATACTGAGGCAACTTTTCCAGCATTTTAATACCACACCAAGTGTACCTAAATGGTTAAAATCGAAGCATTTCTTGCTGACACAAAATCACTAGATGCCCTCCAAAGTTGTACGGTAGACAGAAAACGGAAGTAGCCAATACCCTTATATGACAAAGCTTGCAAGGTTTTACTAATACACCAAGCGAACAAATGTGAAAACCGCGAGTGACAGTCTTAGGGGTACCCTCACTTAGCAATGGGTGGAAAAAGGGCAAATAAAGATATACACACATACGTGCACACATATATTCAAAGTCAATTAAATACGTTAATAAGTGCTTTCTTACGCCTCTAACTTTGGAAAAAAAGTGTCAAAGAGTTATTAATTACATTTGACTCTTAAAACATCTTAATTATGAATTGATGCGTAAATATGTTGAAAAGTCTGTATGTGTTAAAACCAAAAACGACATACTGATATTTGATTACAACCAAGAATTGATACTAAAACCCCCAGTGAAAGACAAGCTTTCTACTACTTTTGACAACTGATTTTGTCAGCGTATCGAATCGACAGTCAAATCTATTTAATATTTTAGAGCACCAATTGGGCACCGATTGGTTTTTGTTTTCTTTAATGACATCTTTGTATTATGGAAAATAAGAAGAAATTGTGTATTTCACGAATTAGAAATATAAAAATGGTATGCTTATTAAATTTGGCACTCGGCAGAGTTGGCAGATATCAAACAGTTGAATTGAAAAAGCAATAATTGGTATAAAATTCCATTATAAAAATACCGATATACTGTATCGTAAATAACGATTTGTCACGAAAATGAAAGAGAGTGGTGTGCTATATTTTTATAGAAGTTTTTGCTTAATTCGAAATTTATACGCGCAAAAAGAAGCTTTTTTCAAAGTAGGTCAGATATTAGTTTTGAGTGGGAGTCAAAACTAATGTTTTAATTTTATATTTCTATTTTTTGAGAGGGAAAGGTGAGCTGACTTTGTATGTCGCATGTTATCTACTAGATATCTAGGATGATTTCTATAGCCTTTAGTAAACATTTTATGGCTAAAATTTTCATTTTCAGTTTTTCGTTTTATATGAAGGGTCTTTCAAGTTGAGCGGTTTTTTTAATTCAATTTTTTTAAATTCTTGAATAAAACGCACAATTTGCTTTGATTTCAAAAAACTTTTTATTGGTAATTGAAGTATAATGTATGACATTTAAATACAAAAAAAACAATATCCGCCAAATATACACGTCTTGCGGCTCCACAGATGTCTATTCTTTTGTCAAAAATTTCGATGACATTTTGGCATAATTGCGGTTCTAACTCACCACTAAGGCGTCCTAATTTCGTCCTTCAGCTCAGAAATAGATTGGGGGTCATTCTTATAGACATGGCTTTTCACGTGACCCCAGAGAAAATAGTCCAACGGTGTCAGATCACATGCTCTTGGTGGCCAATTCACATCACCGTTTCTGGAGATTACAATACATAAAATAATTCAACAATTTGAATGCATTGTTGTATTGTATACGACTCCATTTTGATAAATGTCATACATTACACTTTTCAAATATCAAAAGACCTAGGCAAGTTCGCGACGCCATCTGTGTTTTATCCAAGAATTAAAAAAAACGCTCAATTTGAAAGACCCTTTACTACTAATTTACATAAATTTATCTCAAATTAACGTTTGTGCACACGATACTGTTTCTCTCCAGATAAAAGTCTTTAACAGTATTCTAGTGTCAACTTTGATGTATGGAAAGGAAACGTGGTCGTGGAAAAAAGTGAAACGAGCGAATAAATGCTGTAGAAATACGTGCACTGAGAAGAATACACGGGATGACAATGTATGTCCTATTTAGGATATAAGGGATTAAGAATGAATGCAAACCTAATTTTGATGTAACTTAAAATTAAGAAGACCACTTTGAGATGGTTTGGACATGTAGAACGAATAAATGAAGGAACACTAACAAAACAAATATACAGTGCAAATGTGAACGGAAGGCGTGGCAAACGAAAACCAAAGAAAGTATAGTTGGATCAAGTAAATTATGTTTTTAAAGAGGGAAATTTAAGAGCTCAGAGAAATTATAGGATTTCTTAAGTGTGTCGTGATAGAATATCAAGTTTTAGCATTTTCTGTTTTCCGCTTACCCCGACAAGGAAACGACGTGATAGTATGTCTAACATATATGGATACTGTTTATACGTTTTATAAACACTAAATTATTGTTGAAAAATATGCTAAACCCATAACTTATAGACATACAAACCATAAATCATACCAAAATGAATCGAGTTACCTGTGATGTTAGATGAATGGAAATGTGAATAGCAAATATTTTTTTCGCACTTTAACCAAGACAAAATTTCTTTATGAATGGAATAAAACTAAATAAAAAAAGTAACAAGAGACTCAGTTGACAGTTTCTAAGAGAACATTGACATTTTTACTATTTTATCATGATGCCTGTTTACCAAGCTATCATTTTATCACTATGCCTGTTTACCAAGCTATCATTTTATCATTATGCCTGTTTACCAAGCTATCATTTAAGTAAGAACGATTTTATTGATTGTGAAGTGCTGTTTTTTGTAATATATAATAGTATTACTATAATAGTATTACATGTTATAAGCACTAAACAAATTAAAGATGAATTATGTTTAAGAGTAAGTTTAAAATTTGTATGCCGATAATAAATAACAAGTCTGCTATTTATTAAACTTTTAATATCAGTACTGCAGTCTCATATTTTTGATAAGATATAATATAATAATTATTGTACGAAGGATGATCTATCAAACAAGGCCGCTACTTCTGGTTAGCAGCAAAAAAAAATCTAAAAATAATATTTATTTTCACATAACACGAGATGATTGCTTCAATCTTACAATCTACGATCTTCGTTTATTTGCAAGGAATAGGTTTTAATTTAATTTTTTCCATTAACTGTAGCATAATTACAACGTATGCTATATCTACGAGAATAACATACGAGACTACGGATATACCAACCAACTTGTATTAGATTCGCTTCGTTATTGGAATGTTTGAAAAAGTGATCAAAAACACTCTTAATTTCAAGTCAATAATATAACACGCGTCATTCTTGAATTTTCAAGTCAATAATATAACACGTGTCATTCTTGATTTTTCTGCCCTCTTCAACATCCCTTTGATTGATCACATTCCACTTTTATTGTTGTTTTTAATATTTTAAACAAATTAATAATATTTTAAGTAATTTATAAAACCATGTAACATTCTTTATTTATACGATTTTATGTTAAATGCTTACAATTTTTTAACTGAATTAAAAGGACCTGGAAAAATTAATGAAGCAAAAAAATATATTAACCGAATAAAAAGCATAGACTTTTTCATAAATATCTAAGCGAAATTAAAAACAAAAAATATTTGTCACATAACAATTCAAATTAAATAATATCGCATTAAAAACGTGGAATAGAAATTTACGTAATGGCCATCAATTTTCAGACAAGAAAATGAAATTTCATGGTAATCGATTTAGATAACGCTCCGAAATATTTTTCACAAAATTTTGTTTCAGGCAAGTTTGTCTGGTTGGTTAGAAGAAATTGCCAGCTGGCAATGATTTTGCCAGATTGTTATTGAATGAAGTATTACATTACCATTCTTACACTAACTATTATTCTTACAAATTACTATCCTTACTACCAGTTTCTCGTCCTTGCATTTAACTTTTTTCTTGTAATAACTTCAACCAGTCAATAATACTGCCATCATAAGCAAAAACGCAGCTAATGGCAAAAGTTAAGTTTTGAAAAAACTGGACTTTCATGTTTTTCATTGTTGCTTAAAAATGTCGTGATTCATACACAAAAAAGCAGTAAAATGTGATTCATAAGCAAAAACGCAGTAAACGCATAGCCACTTGCTGTATTTTTGCTTATGAATCAAATTTTACTGCTTTTTTGCTTAGAAAAACCTAGTATTTTGTAAAATTAAAGAAGACATGATGTAAATTTTTGTATTGAAATAAATGGTTTTCTTTATTTTTTTATGGATTATGGTTCAGAATTTGGTATAGGATATTGCCTCATACTTAGTTAAATTTCAGATTTTCCCCGTTAGCTGCGTTTTTGCTTATGAGGTCAGAATAGTGGCCACAAATCCTGAATTAAAGCGCCCATGAGAAGAATGAGATCTCTAAACAGTGTTATATAAATTGTCATTTTATAGTATAAATAAATAAATTAGTAACATATGTTGATTTTTTTAATTTTATTTAATGTTTAGAATGTAAATTTATTGACTTTCCATAGGTTACTTGTAAGTTATCGTGTTTTAAATTTTTCACGATTTCTCGTATTCTCACGTAAGAACAAGTAATGTTTAATCTCTGTGTAAAAACACGGTAATTTAACTAAAAAAATTTACACAATCCAAAAAATATTAATTAAATTTATAACATTTAAATAAAAAAAAAACAATAATACACGTTACAACATTATCAAAATAAATAAACGAACCGCAATAAATAAAATAACCAGCGATAATTTAGTGCTCAGTGGAGCTGACCGAGGGAGATAATTTATAGGAGCGCGGGCCACGTGTTGCGTGCGACGTTATGTCTGAAGACAATAATTATTTTACAATATTTTTCGGTATAGCTATGTATTATAAATCATTGAATTTTTTTTCCAAATAGGTTTCTCGTATTTTAAAATATCCTTTTCGAAATCGTGTCCGTTTTCAATTCGGCATTGGGATTTTTTTGCCTAAATATAGGAATACAATTGAACCTATTTACACTATAACCTTCGTGGCCTAGTTGGACAGACGTTTTAATTTAACTGTTGGCTTTGGTGGTACTCGGAGGTTGCGGGTTTGATTCCCGTTGGAACTCAGACTTTTAAAAGGATTCCAGCTTGGTTTCACTTAAGGCCTCTTTAACCCTTCCTTCCCTGTGATGTGTAACTAGCACACTGCTTCTAAAAACTTTAATATCTCTATAAACATAATAAATGATGAGTTTAGACTTTAGATATTCCTCCGTAATACATTTACGTATTGCATGAAAAAATAATATTAATAATAATTAGCACATATTGGCCCCATCAGAGATATTTTATGAAAATCGGGAATAAATTCACCTATATAATCAAACGTGTGCCAGTGTGTGACGTAGGTCTATTCATTGTAAAAAAACCGCTATGGGTGAGGAAGTGACGCTATTCACGTCTCACTCTACTTCGGTATATGGGAACGCAAGAAATAGAATCTCAGTTCAGAAGCTCGTTCAGAAATAGAAACTCGCTTCAGTAGCTCACGGGCTTTCGTTTGAGGTGGTCGCTTCGCCCGTGTGAACGTCAGCCGATGGTTTTTTTTCATGTTTTCAGCAATTAAATTTTAATTATTATCACATTTGACTTCAAATTTAATTCATTTAAGCGATTGTCTATGAATATTCTTATTTTTCCGATTTTAAATCGCTCATTTATACACGTGTATTGATGTGTATTGAATACACAGCACCGGAACGCCCGGATTTTTTTAGCACAGGAAGGGAAAGGTTAACATCTTTTTGGTTGGCTGGAAGATATTACCACATATCAATAAGCCCGCCATTGTACTAAATACAATGAAAGTGTAATATATACTCGAAATGTGTTCCAGTCAGGTAAAATAATAAGAATGCCAACAATTCTTACACGTGCTAAATATGTGCGGTCTCCTGAAAATGATTTTCTTTAAGTGATTCCTAATGTTGCACACGCCACTCATATCTCTGACAGTATGAGTCAGACTGGCTCGATTATTAGGGCTGAAGACAATAGTGTCACTCGGTCATGTTCTTTATTGTGTCCGAATAACTAGTTGGGATTTGTTAATCGGTACAAATAAAAAAAAATCCTCAATATGTTTAGCTACATTTTTTTAAACAATTTACATATATTAAGTGTCTGGCGGTACCTAACTTAACATAATTTTAGTTTTTAAGTAAAAACAAAATATTATTTCATAAATACTCGTATATTAACTCCTAGCATTGCTAATTTTTAAGAGAATGTTTTCCTAATTTAATTTGTTTTCAAGTTAAGTACAGACCAGTCAATTGACGTAAACGTTTCCATTTTAATATATAGAGTTTTTTTATACGATTTTAAAACACATTTTACCGTAGGCACAAAATAAAAGACAAACTAAATTCTCTTTTACCAAATAATAATATATGCACCTGCTTAAGGGTTTGGGACAATCCTTTTATTTACACGATTCATATAGTTTACTACGGTTTGATAAAAATGTCAACGCATGGGGCTGAAAGAAACTCCAAAAGCATGGGAGACGTCGACATTAGAGTGGCATATGTATGTGATTATTTATGTGTTTGTAAAAGAAAATATGTTGGATTGATACATATAAATATTTGCAATAGAATATAAAAACAAAAACATTGTTCATATAATAAAATAACAACTTTTCAGAATTTGCAAACCATATTATAGAAACAAATCATACTTTCAAAGAAAGTAGAGTCAAAATTTTACATATGTCAAAAAAGTGATACAAAATAATGAATTAAGAAGTACAAGAGACACAAAAAGGCACAAACAAAAAGGAAACAGTAGAAAATAAGCAAAAAAATCACCCCTAGTCAAAAAAATCCTTTAGGTCAATGGATCACACACTTTCGATGAAACGTGACACCACCTATTGTAAGTATAGCTCGTAACAAACCAGGTTTATTCCACCTGAAGAGAGCCTCGAGATAGAAAGTAAAAAAACGTGCCACGGGAATTAATTTTGATAGCGTAATAATAAAATCGTTTATTCCTAAATAAAAATTTTCACTAGTCTTGATTCCAAAAATATAAATAAATAAATTCCAAAATATATAACAAACGTTTTCATGATGTCGGTTTTTGTAGCGTTTCCACTTAACAAAGCTCTTGATAAAATTTGAATGCCTTATCAAACTTTAATTAATTTAAGACCAACCATGCCCAATACAATAATATATTTTCGACAATATAACCTCGTAATTCTTTGAGAGATTTTAAAAATCGTTAAAAAATCATTTAAGCCGCAAAATTTAGTATGGCAATAGCCAAACACGAGAATTTATATGATAGCTGATCGTTTTATGATGAAATCAACAGATCAATAAATTGTCAATGAATTATTGAACAATAGAGAAACAACCTTTACAAGCTTTAAATTCAATGGACCAAAAAAATTTACAGGCCCGGCACAAAACGCAAATCAATGGCGCGACTGATCTATGTCTTATCAAAATATACAAATTTTAACGTTTGTGTACAAAATTATTAATTCAAAACTAAATATTAAAAGTGATACATCGTTTTAACGCTATATTAATAAATTGTTTCACAAATCACCCTACTCGTAGTTTGTATGGATTGCCTATTAAAAAAATTATAATAAAATATGAAAAAAAACTATTTATGGTTTTTATACTCTCATCTATAGCCGTGTTTTAATTGAACTGACTAGTTTTGGAATGGGGATTCCCTCAAGTTTATTTTCTTTATTTAGATGAAAGAAAGAAACTAATAAAACTAAACTTAGTTTTGGTGATGGCAAACCTAATTTGTGAAAAAGACAGAATATTTCAGAGCTGCAATGTTTTACATAGAATACAGAAAAAATGTAACTGCATGATATTTATATAATTTTTAGGTTTTGTTAACTTAACAAATTGTTACCTTTTTACTTGTTCTGTGTATTGTTGAAAATTTTATTGAAAAAAATGTAAAAATGTAGAGGTTTTTGATGACCAACCGTTTCATTACATGCACTTGTTTGTCGTAATCAAATGTATGTTTGATTCGTAAACTTGCAATGTTTTGCTTGAGTTTGTTTGTTGCTTGGAAAGTCTAATTCTGTATATAGACATGTACGTTAATTTTATTTATGTGTTGCATTTTTCTTTTAAATGGAGTAGGAGAAATGGGGAGGAATAGGGATCGTAAATTATACATGTGAATTTTAGTGTGAATATACCTATGGATGCACTTCGCTTGCAAATCCAAAACTCAAATAGTATTATATTTAAAAGTATTATAGCATTTTGAAATGTTTTTTAATTAACGATAATTTTAATTATTAAATTGATAACGAAGTTTTAGAAATCCAGCCTTGATAAGTTTAATTCGATGATTAACTTAAGTCAAGTATGTGATACTATCCAGATAATTATACGAGGGATATTTACAATAGTTAGGCAGACGGATGACAGTTGGACGAAGAATTTAGGACGTGATTGCCATTCAGAGCAGTAAAATTACATCCAAAACGTTAGAGATATGATATTGAAGTTTGTTATTGTTATAGAAATTAAATCCGAAACGTTAGAGATATGATATTGAAATCTGTGATGGGAGTGGGGTGTATGCTCAAAATAAAATAAAGTGGAGGTTTCTGAAGTAGGCCTATATCAAGAAAAAGATTCAGGTTGATGATGAATCGAAATGTTGGTACACGATATCAACCTAGAAAAATTGAAGAATGGACATTAATAAAACAAATGCTACATTTATGAAAATATATATTCATAATTATAGAATTTGTTTATATACTCGTATATCATTTATACATCGTCCCCTTTTACACCGGTTCAAAAATTGTTAGCTAGGTATTTAAAATTCGTTCAGTATCATGGACCCGCCGAGATTCAAATTTCGAATTACTTTCGGAGAGAATCCAAGTATTCCCCTCTCGCGTATTCAAAATTCAATTATCGTATTCTTTCTTGACGACAACCGTCGTACGGGCTTTGGCCTATTTATAAAATTTATATGTAGCATGTTCTAAGATGGAAGAGATATATCCATACGATAGAAGTAAAATGGTGGTTCAACGGGGAATCCAAAGAACGATCATTGTATACTATAGGTATAATATTATTTTCATCGTCATTGTCGTTGCTGGGCCTCGTAGTCGAGGATACCTTCGCCATTCCAACGTCAATTCAGTTGGAAAGCTAAGCTGTGCCATGTTGTTTTCGTTTCTTTCTTATTTTTTTCTCTCCTCTTTAAGTGAGTGAGCTGTTGCACACCAGCAAACTCACCGACCATACCAGTGTACTGGATCCGATGGCACACATGAAGTGAGACGATCGGGACACACCGGTATGTTTTTTCCACTATTTTTTTAAAGAATAGATATGATCGAAGTCATACCTCCGAACACTAGGCGGAAAAAATGGCAGTGTCATTCGAGGGGAGTAGCACAGCGCGGGGTTCGAACCAGAGACCTTCCACACGGAAGTCCAATGCGTTACCGCACAACCATGCACCAATGTTATTGTTAAAAAATATTGGAAACCTTTTATATATCTTTCTAGCTTCTATGAAGCTTCTATGACTATAGACGTCAATATATTCATTCATCTTGTGAAGGACATTCTCATTTAAGGAATTATTACCTGATCTGTTTTGTATTTCTCTCATTCTCAAGGATACTTACGAGTATATTGTATAAAAAGGAAATTTAAAATTCGTGGTATGACACTAATACTCGTATTTGTAAGATGTTGGTGGGATAGCTTTTGTTAATGAGATAATTATGTGTTTAACGAATCTCTCCTAGCTTAACTTTGATTCTAATCTGCTTTTGTACTTTATCTTAATACAGGACGGAGGGATAGATAATATTATAACGGTGATCGCAAGAAGATAGTTGCATGTGGTGGTTGATTAAGTGAGGTAAAAAACCATGGGAGAGGCTCACGTTCAACAGTGGACCGGAAGATGTTGACAAACTTGAAAATGAAGATCATTATACCATCGTTCCTAAGGTTTGCTAACTCTCCTCTTACTATATTTTACCTTAAGACGGTCCTGATTAAATGGTAAAGTATGTTTTATGCCCACTCTCCGCTAGAGTTCTCAAATAACGAGCCGTTCCTCCGTATTATTTATAGAGGCTAATTAATAAAATTTTAGTTTATCTCCGCGAGGGAATACATTACGGGCCAGGGCCGGCTCTAATAATTTAATAACTCCCGGTTATTTAATCCAATTTGTTCGTGTCTAGATTTGTATCTGATCACTGATCGCGACTGGGCATGGGCGGCGCGAGAAGAATCTTCTTATATTTTATTTATTTATTTTATTTTACAATGCTTGTATATACAGGTAAAAACACAATTAGATACAACACTTAAAGATAATTAATTAAATACGATAACAAGAAATAAAGATTTAAATATATGAAATATTTGTTGAGTCGAAACAATTTATTTCCATTACTACGAAAGCTCAAGATACTTTATTTAAAAACATTTTTCTGAACGTTGAAGGTATCAATATCCGAGGTTCTATTCAAAGGGATATCCCCTTGAAACAAAAAAAAAGCACTTGGCAAGTTAGGTCTTCTTATTACAAGATTAATATTTCTATATCTTGAATAGTCAGGAATATAAAACTACTCGTATATCTTTTTCAATATAGTTGGATTAAATGTTGCTGTCGTCAGCAATTAAAATATGTAAGAAGAAACTTTCCCCCTCCTCGCCCTTATAAGGTAGAATAATAGTAATAAATACTTTTTATACATTTGAATAACAGAATTAACTCTTCCAAATAATATAATTCTGACGTTCTTCATTAATATTTTCGTTGCCTTAAATATCTTAAAATAACACGAAATAAAAATATGTCTCGGAAGAAAACGTTAATTAATTTTAGGAATTATGATGGATACACTACTTAAAAACATAATATACCTATAATATAAGAATATACCTGACACTTGTAAGAAACATAATGTACCTATAATATAAGAATATACCTGACACTTGTAAGAAACAACCAAATGATGGCATTTGCTATTTTTAAACCAACTTACAGAATATGCTCTCATATTCTGTAAGTTGATCAGAATAAAACAAATACGTATTTCTTTTAAACTTCCTATATTTTTTCACTTTTAAATATATTTTTTAAAGATGAAACTGTATTTTTATAGATACAAAAACGATTGAAGTCTTATTTTGTTATCCCAATAAACTGATACTTGACCATTTGTGTTACAGTTTAAGTATTTTTAAGGACTTAAAATATATGTCGAATTGAAATACTAAAATAAATTATCAAATATATAAATGTTATACAGTCATTTTGGTATTAGAAAAATTCATTCTTTCAAAATGAAAAATTGAACTGTAAGAGTAAAAATAAATTTAATAATATAGAATTTTTTGTTTCGGCCCACCATATAAATTAAAAGTTGGCTTAAGTTCTATTAAATGTAAATAATAAGCTTATCATTAGGTACTTAAATTAATGAGTTTGAAGTTGAGAATTGAAGTTTAGAAGAAAATAAACTAAAATTAAGAAGTAAAAAGATCCTCAAATTATAATATTTTATATGAGAACAGAAAATCTTAACTTACAAAAGTACAAACTTATTGAATATATTCAATAAAAAAAAGCTAATGCTCAAAAAATTTCTATATTTAAGTTTTATTGGAGAGCTTAAAACTACGAGTATTTATATTTTTTATTCATCCGTTAACCAAAAATAAATTCTTAGAAACACAACGAAATTTTCTAGTCTTAATCAAACAATAATTAAAAAACTGATAAATCGAATATTTATATCTAAAAAGTGTTTTCAAATATTATAATACATTTAATGATAATACGAGAATGTTGCAACAACAGAAATTCCATATTTATATGGTTTGGAAACATAAACTTTATTTATTTACTTACTGAACTAAGCATTTTTTCATTAATACATATTTTTCCGCTTGTATTTGCACGTTTTCATTGACTTTTATATGTACGCTATAAAACACAAATAACCGTTCTTGTTCAATACCACATTTTTTGATCAACTTGAAAACTTCTTGAACTATCTACCATGTTACCAAAGGACATGAATTGCTCGTCAATTTCAATAGAAGGCACATATAATTTTTACTTTTTCACAAATAATCTTACAAAAAGATGGCATCAAATTCTCTGTCTATCCACACCATCTATTTAATCCAACTGATTCCAAAAGTTTTCTTCCAATCGTCAAGGGTGCGTTCAACAATATAAACATAAATATCATCACGCCATGTATCTTGTGGGGTAGGCAGAGAACACTGATTTCATCTCTCTTTTGTAGAAACGCCTTTCGTTTCCTCTGCATTTATAAATCTCGTCAATTCGAACCATATTGAACTTTTAGGAAATTGAAAGTATGATCTATAACATATTTAAAAATGTGATAAAAAATAATGTTATTTCACGTACCGTCCTTGGTGAAACTAACTCCGGTAGCCAAGTGGTGGATGTTAAATGCCTCTGTCTTAAGATCCAGTGTTTCTCAGTTGGCATACACCCATGCAGCGGCGTGGTGGGGGGCCGCGCGCCTCTCTGCGGAGGGCAGCGGCACCAGATACCGACCAGCGACCAGAATTCTGAAACAATATCGTAAAGTTACCATCTGCATCAGTGTTTCTTAACATTGCCAAAGTACAACACATTTAATGTGGTTATGGCCTCGCTACCCACCAGGTAGACATTTATTTTAGTCTCGCAACCAAAAGCACAAATTTATTTTAGACTCTCGACTCGTAATGACGCACAAGGGCATTTTTTTTCAAATACTGTGCTTCTCAAATCTTCCACAGGTAGATTTCTAAGCCTGCCTTTTAATGTTAATTTTTAACCCTTTTTTATGAAAATTAATTGAAAAAAAAAACGATGTCGTCAATACAAAAGTATACAAACAATATACGTAAATGAGTTATTTTTATAAATCTGCAGTTTGAGCTCCTCATTAGCTCAAATATAACAATAATATAGAATAAATACAAAAAAAATCTCAGATATCTATGGTACAGAACAGAGGGTGATTACCCAAATTATGCTCACCATGTCTAACTTCTCAAGGTGTGCAACTATAGAAATCTCGAAACAAAAAGGCAAGAATCCATTGCTATATTCCTACTAAAGGTTTTTCAATGTTGTTTTAACTGTCTCGCAATACTAGGAGCACTATCTATAAGAGTGTAAGGAATCACCCTTTGTTCTATACGAGTATGCACTCTTAGAGAAGGAATATCATGGCTAATAACTTAGTCACGCGTGGTATAGAGATATTGAACCAACTGAATGACACCGTGAATATATTATCGGCACCGCCTAGCAGTATGAGAAGATTTTTGGCTGATATTCTTCCTTACGAATAAGCGAATTAGAAGCAGACACAATTTGTGTAACAGGAGAAATCCGTGCAAAGTGGATATGAAAAACAAGACAATAGTTTGTGACGATCTGTTGTTACTATATAGAAATTTTAATATGAACATGTGTACAATTCAACCATTTTTTAACATTAAAAAAATGTTTTTTCTTGTACATTTTAATAAATAGAAAATAGTTTCCAGTCCAAACTAACTGAAAATCTAACAAAATATTTAAGTATATCTTTAACTTTGAATTGTAGGACGTATTATGCAACCACATTACTTAAGATATGGAAGGCAATCGATAACACTGCCCTACTAAGCATCGTATTCTAAAAATATTAACAACCGCGCCCCTGATGAAATCAACCGTTGTGTGATTAACTTGACCAAACCACGTAATTCCAAAGAAGGGAAATTATTATGCATGTACATATTTTCAATTGAAAAAAAAAACGCTGTTTGTAAATAATTTATACTAAAGATAATTATTCCTTCACTCATCAAAGCTTTGATTAGTTCTATGAAGTAGCTTATGTGACTAATTCAAAAGAGCTTGGTGACACTGATTTGGGTCACGACCCATAGGTTAAGAAACTTTGATCGATATCATGGAGAGGACACTATTTATTTAAATGTAGAATCGAAAAACATCTGTGGAATGCGGTTATCTTGTATTTTGATGGAACTGGATACATTTTTGATAAACGCCAGCGAGTGTGATATCTGGCTTATGTGACAAGGGTTATGGATTTGACGATCTTGCCGATATTGAGTATACTCTTCTATATGTTGTTCTGGAGAGGGTTTTAATTTTTTTTACTCGTGTATTATAAAAGTGTATTTATTCTAGAATTGTACAGTTTTTTTTTTGTTTCCACGACATCTTATTGCATTATTGAAAAGGTAAATGTATGGTATGCTACATCTACCTAATATTTAATCAAAACAATTTAAGACCGAATAA